>WOGN01009204.1:0-10931 GCA_015342105.1 Leptinotarsa texana | reverse complement strand
AAGTAGGATTCTACTAAGTCAATTACACATTTCAAAGTACTGGGTTGTAGTTGTTTTTCTTCATAATACCTACATGTTTGAGTGAAATACAACAAATCAGGTATCATTGGAAAGATAATTTTGTGCCCTTTCAAATGATATATCAGTCGACCCCACTTTCCATTTAAAATTTTAGGGTCCTTACTGACCTTCGCTAGGCGGTTGAAGACACATGTAGAAAAATACATCTAAAGTGTGTTCTCCTAAAAAGCAAAATTAACCTGTCCAAGCATTTTTGCGTTAAGTTACAAAAAATAGGAGAAAAGCAAGGTGCATACTTTTCGTTGGACCACTCGATATGTAATGTGACAGAACAACAGAAGAATGCTGATATGAACGAAAGAATAAAGTCGTTAGTAAAATGTAGTTGAATGTACATGATCCAATTGCGTTTATATCCAATTGCCATTAGAAACTATTTTTATATCCTCCAGGAAATATAGTGGATTAAGAACAATGATTTTGTTATTGAATCTATAAATCTTCAACTAATACTGTTTTTTCTGCCGTCAAATAATTCTACTGGCTTCACAAGTAAATCCTAATTAAATACTATGGAGGTAATAAATTGAATTCGATGCATCGAAGCTATATGACAACCTAATATTAACTTAATAGCCAGTATCTATTCAATTATTCAATATTCGTTTATTTATATGGCGATTTTGACATAGTGATCGGTGTCCAATTTGTAGTTTTCGAATATTTTATAATATAATGACGGCCACCCATGTCAACATAAAAATTTCATTGGTGGATTCACTCATTCATTTATAAACGCCGGTATATGAGATATTAGTTTCCGTTTCAAACTTTAATTGGACCTGTTGGAATGAAATTTTCATTTCATATTTCAATATTGATGATTGTTGTCAATGTTTTGGTATGTCAGTGTTATTATACAATGCAGACGTATAAAGTTTCCTGTCCTCTCTTCATTTCTGAAACACATGAAGACATTACTTAAAGCTTTTATTGTTAGTCATATTGAAGTTTCTTCCTTCTATCTACAGGTATGTAACATTGTACGATCTGGCATTGGATTCTGCTCTATCAGAAACCAAAATCAAACGTTTGTTCTTAAGTTTGCCGACTTCAAATGTGGTCTTAGAGACACCGGTGAACACCCAGAAGCACAACAGTCGGTTGGAAAGGTTATGGCCTCGGTATTTTGGGATGTACGTGGTATAATATCCATAGATTATTTTGAGAAGGTATATACCATGAACAGTGAATACTATATAGCGTTATTGGAGCGTTTGAATGCCAAAATTGCAAAGAAACGTCGATAAGAAATTTCGCTCGAATGAAGAGGTTATTGCTGAAACTGAAACCTATTTCAGCCCGTGTGTTATATCAGAAAACTTTCATATATCCAAGATAGCCCATAGAAAAAGTTCACAGCCTCTCGTACTGCCGCTTCAGCAGATGTAGCACAAATTAAATGCTGAAACTAGAATTACATATACCGTTTTCTTGATATAAAAGACTGAGGATTCCGTTATTTCAATTACATTTCTTTTGTTTTGCCTCCGAACAGAAAAATGAAAGGGGTAAATATTATGCGCGAAAGAAGTTTTCACTTACGAATGCAGGCTTTTTCCTTCTTCTGTTGTATGAGAGTTTACATCAAAAGTTTTATTCATGAAGAGGCTTGAATACAACGCAGCGTTCAGCTGTCTTTATTTTTTTACTTTGAAGTAAGTATTTCAAATGGCCTGGTTAAAAGCTATCCTGCATGTTTTGTGAAATACGTGACTACTACGGTAGTAATAATAAACGGGAAATGTTCTGCAATCTCGTCGAGTGTCTAAAACTATATTCAAAAAAGAATGATAATTAAATATTCCCATATGTTTTTGTCGTTCGAGTATGTGCATTATTCTGTTATGCTCACAGAAAGATGGAATACCCTACCTTGATTTCATCCACTAATACGCTACTTCCACATACAATTTAGTAGCTAATATTCATTCCCAGGACTCCACATTCAATTTAATGCCTCCATAAAGTTACAATGTATTGAAATTGATATATAATTTACATATCCACATTATAATACAAATTACAGAGCTGAATTATAGCTCATATTTAGTTGACGCTTTTAAGTTCTAATATGTGTAATAAAATTACGTTTGTGTCATGAATGCATACTGATAAATTTTGCAAATTTATCATGATTAGAACTTGGCATCGTTTATGTTCGATTTCTACCAGCAAACAAGATATTGATTCGAAGCTTATTCATTTTTAAGTACTCAGAGAATGTTGCCACCTTCCAGGGCTATACTGGGTGTGACGGAATTTCTTTAACAGCGATATCTTCCACATCAGAATGATATAACACTGAGCAAAGCTTGACGTTCCATTTCTATATTTTCTCTGAGCTGTATAATGCATTGTCCAGTGATTTCAGACACGATAATGATATTCAAAGAATGCTTGCAACATCTTCTTAAATCTCTTGAATTGCTTCAATCACTTGTGTCCTCATTTTTTGTTTTTTTAGACGAATAAACTCGATTCATTATTATTATTATTTGTTGAACACTTTACGTACACATATTTGTATCTGCCAGTCGATACTTCTAGAAGTTTTGACGAATATCAAAACTGAAATCACATTTTTGGAACCGATCAACTTCTTTGGAAGCATTTGGATGGTAGGTACAGAGAAAAAAGTTATTGCCATCCAGGTGTTCAAAGTGTCTTGGCAAAGCCTAAAGCAATGCCAAAAAAATTACAGGGTAACCTCGACGCTAGTCTTTTCTCGATCAGCGAGGAGACTGTAGAAAGGGTTTAGTTAGGAAACTCCTGAATGAAAAACAGTTTCCAGCCGAAATATCAGAATAGAATGAATGCATCGGCTAAGAAATGTGTTTGAGGTAATTCTCTTACTGACAATGATCGGGGTCATAAAAATAGTCGAGAAGGGTCAATCACTTGGATCCCGACTTCCTTGAATATTACTGGAGTTTTTTCCCAACACCAAATCGTTATTTTTAACACCTCGACACGGTCACCAAGTGATCATCTTCAAAGAGGACGATTAAAACTGAAAACTAAAGTGCGCTAACCCTATTTATGTTATATAGATATCCCAGGTATACCACCCATACAGGTATACCAACCTAAATTACAATTTTATAAATTTTACAATTTTTCCTTATCTATTATTTCACAATATACAGTCAACTGTTAAAGATGTATATAATACAATTTTCAGCTATATAAAATTAATTTCACAATATTGCCTATCTTAATTTATTTTTACAATGCGTCCTGTGACGCATTTCTTGACGTTTTGGTAATGAGGAGCCAATATGGATGATTAGAATACGATATATTTAGAAAAGAAACAAGCACGTACAGGTATATTCCTGACAGTTCACATCATTGTGGACAGCACAAACGTACTGGGTTGAACTTTTAGTGCATCGTCTTTTGACTTTCCCTCTAAGCTTCACAGAAGAAAGACGTGCAATACAGGAAATAGCACCCATTAATGGTTTCTCGAAGGGTATTGTGAATGACATAATAAGGAAAAAGAAGTTTAGGTTAAGAATAAACGAAATCTTTACTTTCAGAAAGGACAAAAGCCAAGATAAATACATCTCAGTTCCATACCACCAAGTGTAGTGCAGTTTACAAAATCGAATGTAAGGACTGCGGTGCAAAATATTATGAACAGACAAAAACATCTATGAAAGTAAGATATAAGGAACACATAGCACACTTAAAATCTGGAAGATCTGAAAAATCAACAGTCGCCCCTCATATTTTGCAACAAAACCATTCCATAGACTCCAGTTCATTAAGATTAGTTAGACAAGTTAACAACAACAGGCAACTAGATGCCTATGAGAGTGTAGAAATAAGTAAACACAATAATATTATGAATAATGATGACGGACCTATACCAAATAGCATACTATATGGCCTCGGTATTTTAGGATGTGCGTGGTATAATATCCATAGATTATTTTGAGAAGGTATATACCATGAACAGTGAATACTATATAGCGTTATTGGAGCATACTATATAGCTTGTTAAAATAATGGTGGATTACTACAAAGGACGTATTGCAAAAATAAAAAATTTAGATATGTAATATTGTGAAATTAATTTTACATAGCTGAAAATTGTTTCATATACAGCTTCAACAGTTAAATATATACTGTAAAATAATAGATAAGGAAAAATTGTAAAATTAATTTAGGTTAGGTTCTAAATATTGATCTGTTTTTCGACAATAAACTTTCGTTTCAAGAAAAGAAAGCATTTCAATGATATGCGATGGGAAAATACGAAAATGATAAGTAAAAATTAAAATTAAAGAAATAATATTAGCAGTTATGAAAAGTTAATTTTCCAAGAAAAATTCGTAATATAGAATAAAAGTCAATAAAGAAATGAAATGTTTGTAAACTAAGTAGTTGTAGGATAAAAAATGAACCTATTTTCTGAAGCAAAACTGCCGTTTTATTTATTTCAATGATGTATTAATTGAACTATACCTCCCTATGTAACTTTTTTCTGCAATAGCCCGAAGATAATTCATTGTCAATACCTTTCATATACAAGGTCTGCTGATGCAGTCATTTCGAAATTAAAACGGAAACCGTACTGCGTATTCTAAAACGAAACGAAATAAAAACTCCCGTTGGACTAAAACTTTCCTATTAGGTACGCAAATAAAAGCGATAGATACGGACTTTTTTAATATTCGGCAGAGTTTATCGAAAATCATTTTTACATTTTACTTTGTAGTCATGCACAATTCGTATTTTTAGTTTGTCAGCATAAAAGCAATATTATCTCTGTACGGAACTGGGAAACGAACAAAAAATCAACCGTAAATGTCACGTTCGTTTTTTGTTTCCAGAGTGTAGTGTATCCAATATTATATTAAAAAATCAATCAATATCTGCAATACCGCAATGCCAAAGTAATCGGATGAAACTGGACAATGAAAGCGCCGACTATAAAACGGATGCAGTCTAGCATGTAGTTCTATGTAATGTGTGTTTAATTGAAAAAATTAAACATACATTACATATCTAAGTACTGCAGCAGTCATTTTCTATGGCATAAGACTTTTATTGTATCATGTTATGAAAAAAACATTTGATGTTGAATGTGTTTCAATTCATTTTTTTTGTCGCAACCTCCAAGCTATGTTACTCTGTCATTCACTCATTTTGTAAAAAAGTAGGAGCATCTTTCACATATTTTAGTGAAATGTGGGAAGTTTTGCCCAGTACTAAAAATGGAATATGACTAATCAAGCTGATATCACAGATAAAAAGGATCTAGAAATTTCACTTGTTAACAGTTTATTATGTAAATACTTGGATAGAAGATGCAATAAATGAATCATAAGACGTGACGGCGTACTGGTGAAATATTTTTGTATCTAACCTCGACGTTATGCATTTGCTTTCAAGTATTTTGGTCCTTTATGGATGAGTGGCAACATATATTGGTAATTTATTGAGCCATTGCAATCTTCCATCTTTTGGATGGGTAATCATATGTACGTAGATCAAAAATGAACTTGACAATAATTTTGTACTTTCTGAATTTTATATTTGAAGGATGTTCTCAAATAGTTTCAATTGAAAGATCTACTACAATAAACATATTTTAACGCAACCAACGTTTATTCAAAGTATTTGTAACCTGAATGTTGAATCTCAGATCATCAAAACAGAATCCTTAGTTTTTGAATGATGTTACACATTGATGGTGTTCAGGTATTCACTAAAAGTTCTGATAGAAAAAATTTGCAACAACTTGTTCATGACGAGTCCTAGGAAAAACACCACAATTTCTATTTTAAATAAATTGCGTTGAAGAGTATCCGTTGAATTTCATGCTTGACGAACATCATTGAGTACTTGATTTGATAATGTCGTCTGTATACATGATAAATTTCAGAGGGCCTAGAATGATTCCTTGTGGTACACCAATATTTATTTCAGTGTAATATTGCAGCCAAAGTACTGATTATCTATTCAAGTGATAACGCCCATCTAGTTTTATACATTGAAATGTTTTGCCTCTCATTTATGTCAACTAATGAAAAGTTTTTCTTCGTGGTAGAAAATTGAATTCGAATTCAGCTGAGAACTAATTAAAAAAGTAATCTCTCGAAATATGAATGATATAGTTTTCTTTTTTATCCCTTCCCAGAACAACTCTTCCTTCGTTTTCTATGCCTACTAATTAACTGAAATATTTAAAAAGTTCTAAAACAATGCAATTCCGTATAGCGTTGAATTGAAAGGGTGCACCGCTCGGAATATATTATTATTGTTTCTTCAATTTGTGACTATATAAATGCAGCACGTTGTGCGTATTTTTTCTATTGAATTGAGTAGCTTACATTGGCAACGGGGTTTTAATTCAACACGGCGCTCCTCTCAATTCGTCGAGAATGGAAAAATTCTACTCATTAAAATGTTTCAATCGTTTTTCTCTTTCTTTCGATTGAATGCGTTGCGTAAATTAAGTCTCTTGAGTTATTATCATTTCGTATGAAGAGAGCTCATATTTTCAATGGTTTCGAATCATTAGACGATATTTCAGAGTATATTCTGAACTAGCGGGAGAAATTCTTTCATCGAGTTGAAATTCACGCATGAATTACTATTCAATTTACAAAGTGGGACAAACTAGGGTCGTCCAAGGTAATTTGTTTTTTTTTTCAATAACATATAAATTGGGTTTTCGGAATTGTGAGTGAAGGCATGGTCAGCTGTTTCCAGATACGAACTGAAACAACTACTTTCACATGGACATTGCATTACAAACTACAAATTCAATAGACATGTCTGCTCTTGGAGGGTGGGTTTACTTTCTAATTGTGCCACACACTTCAGTTTCCTCCGATCTCGTAAATCTCGATAACTCCACAACACTACGAGATAAATTTCTTCGAAGAAGGCAAACATTGAGTGTTAAAGTTCCGACCAAGATCCTCTACATAATATTGAATGAAACGACAGTGCACTTATCTGCAGAACATGGGACACGTTTAAATGAGTCGTTAAACTCTCAGTTAGGAGCTCGTTGAGGTTTTAATTGTTTCGTTGAGCGATCTAAAGTCTGTGCAGATGCCGCATGCACTCTGTGATACTGACTAGATTTATAATCGGGCTACTAGTTTAGGTAATTTTCTCATTGCGTCTTATTAAAACTATGCATGTTGTTGTCGGCACACTAAAGATTAGTCCGAGAGCTGGCAAAACTTTTTGGAAAACACAAGTGACAAATTTCAAATATTTTTTGTTTATGGTGATCAGGTAACACCAATAAAGTTAACTAGCTCAACTCAAATGATGAGAAGTATAAAAAAATTGATAAACAAGTCAATTTCTATTCAAACAATAACCCCGAATATCGCGCAAAATATTGTAATATTTGATTGTGTCTTTACAAATAAGCCCAAATTATTTATAATATGTCTTTATAATTGGCATTTATTTATTAGAACCTTGAAGAATCTATATACCCATAGAATGAAGGTAGTACTGTGGTTACATCCTCCCACAAATATGCAGTATTTCCATTCAGAACAATCACAGAAATCAAAAAAGGTGATCAGCGGAGGTATTGATACTAAAGAGAAATGTATAGTCTATCCATTCCCAATTGGAACGGCAACAAAAATAAGATGGTCATAATGGAATCGACACGCATTGTTCAACCACGACAAGGATTTTTGAAGCGAGTGAGAACCTATCGAGAATCCAGCAGACATATAATCTACCTCGATGAAACTTGGTTTGATACCCATGATGTTGTCAAATATGGCTGGGTAGAAGAAACCAAGTATTGTGCTTTGAACACACCTTCTTCAAGGGGAAAACGTGTTATGATTTTGCATGCCGGGAATGAAAGTGGTTTCGTACCTAACGCTTTTCGTTTGCTGATTATCACGAAGATATGACTGCGGCTTTATTCGAAACCTGGTTCAGTGAGCAGCTTCTCCCAAATATTCCTCCAAATTCGGTTATTGTTATGGATAACGCTTTGTATCATTCTTGGTTATTGAGTATAATAGCAAACAATAACACAAAAAAGCAGATATTGTTGATTTCATGCGAAATTATGACATGGAAATACCCGAGAAGATTCCAACGAAAAAGGTATTACTGGCGACCATAAAAGAACGTAATTTCAAAAAAGAGTATATTATTGATTCAATGTGTGAAACACGTGGTCATATTCTCGTTTGCCTCCATACTATTGTGTGTTCAATCCAATTGAAATCATTTGGGCCACAATGAAAGAAAGCTTGCGGAAATGTAATCAGTCACCGACTTTGAATGCTGTAGTGCTTGACAATACAATGAAGTAGGTAATAGTGACGTGTGGAAGAACTGTGAGGTCCACATTATAAAAGAAGAGAACAAATATTATGTCTGAAGTTCCATAATCCGATCGTTATTCAACCCGATGATGATTCCACCTCATCTGAATATGGCGAAGAAAAATTTTGATTTTTCCAGCAATTTTGTTGGCCTCTATTATTTTGTAAATATATGTTTGACGAGAATTTGGTTTGATTATTTGTGTTTTCATTGTATTCTAGAGTTTTCGACTCGGAAATCAACTGCCTTGAATTTCGAAGTTTTTCATAATTACCCGTGGTGGAAAAATTCAGTTGAGATATTTTTTTCATGGGGTGATCAATTGGTATGATTGTAAGAATAAGTAACTGAAAAACTACCACTAAAAAATAATATGCCGACGCCTATATCGAGGCGAGAATTCTTTCTCTGCGCTGTTCCAATTGGTATTGGAAATACTATACCTATGATTCGTCTCCATTTATGCCTCTTTTGAGAAAATCAGGATCGCCATTGACATCATTCAATAATTCCTCAACGAAGCTCATGCGACAGTTAATATTTTTGTTCTGATAATACCTTCCTGAAAAACCCATTTTCTGCTGAGCTGCAATCAATTGTAACTATGTAATTTTTTTAACTTTTTAGGACCTTGCTATATACTTATGTTTTTTTTTACAGGAGAGTGATCGAAAAAATCGATCAATCAGAATTTGAAGGATTCGAATATGTCAACCCACTTCTTATGTCTTTAGAAGATTGCGTGTGACACAACGTTCTTTGCGCTCTACATCCCAGAAATCTACCACCTCCACCCTCACGTTTTCCGCCACTAATGCTGCCACCACCTCCACCTCCGCATTTTCAGAACTATGGTGAAAATTTTCTGCATGTAGATATGCGTCCTGCAAAATCTATTCTACACAATATATTCTGCCTTCCTCTAAATTGAATTCAAATGCTATTAATATGAAATTTAAAAATATGCTTGGCAATAGGCCTCGGATTTGTATAGCACGTTCAGAATTGAAATAATCAAAAAGTTGAGTTATGCAAAATATAAGTGCCACAAACCAGTAACTTGAATTAGTTTCTCGTTATAACATTTTTCAAATGTTAATTATCGGAAACTACTAATACGGCAGGCTATATCATAACCTCCAATGTCGAGTAATGATGTTCTCGATAAGATGACTCAAACAGAATATTTTCGGAAACTGTGTGAAAGCTCTTGCCAGATTTGCTGGCCGTGGTCTTGCAAGTCTTCAACCCAAAATATGGTAACGAAGTCTCTTTCACCACCGATGTTGGGATGAATATAGCATATTTATGTTTGCCGTCTCGCTGCCTTTGATTGTGTATACCGCAATTGTAGACGAAACGGCATACATAAGCATCTGCAGACCACAGCCAACTAACCCGGAAATTGGCTTTGCTGCAACTTTGAAAGTTTTCATTATTTTTCAAGAATCTTGAATCTTCAATATACTTTTTAATTTTCGGTTGAAGTATCAAATTTCAGTTCTTAAAATGATAGTATATACTTGCATTTGATCAATTAATATTATGAATATGGCCTATTTTTCTTCTTTCAATCAGTTTTCAGATGGACATTTGATAAGAGTACCGGGTGAGTCAGAAATCAATACCGTGAATTATCGGCAGAGCTTTGTTAGTTGTAATATTCAAGCCTTCATTCCATTCATAAATATATTTATGTCATTTTGGGCTTCATGGGTTTTCACTTCCCTAAAGCTGAGAGTATTTACTCATGATGGATGATGCATCAGGGATCTGTGCTTGAGAATTGATATTCAGTATATCTTAATGTTGATAGGTTGAAAATTATTACTTTAAAGAAAGAAAAAGCATTTATGAACATTGAATTTTTGAGAAAAGTTAGGTTGAATAAAATGTTTACTGTTTGATAATAGTTTTGTAATTGTTATAATAAATATTAACCATTTAGAATAATGTATATCGTTAATTTCATTATATGGCTCCTGATATTTTAATATTGTATTATTTAGGAGTTTTATATAATATATAAAGTTCATTATTTCATATTATTGTATTCGAAAGTATTATTTTATTCCTTTTTTGTATTGAAATGCATTTCCACAATAAAGATTTACAACAATGACAAGTACATCATCTACATGTTAGAAACAACCATTATTCCATGAAAGTCCCTAACACAAATAAATCCTGGGGATTTAACCAATCAACACTTTGCCTCGTATTGAAAAAATATTAGAACTCTCAGTTTATAATCGACTCATTGAATATCTAGAAAATAATGATATTTTAATAAAATATCAGTCAGGTTTCAGAAAACACCATTCATGTGAGTTTGCATTGCAAGTCACACTATTAAAATGGAAAGAATCAATGTATTTTCTACAATGTCATCCAATTTTGTACTGAAGAGCCTTGGGGCAAGTGTCTTGAGGAGAAACATCGGTGTATACCAGTGAGGGTGACAGTGTTCCATGTAAGTGCAATTTGTTACCATTCATTTAAAGTAGAACTCG
>WOGN01009203.1:0-10931 GCA_015342105.1 Leptinotarsa texana | reverse complement strand
CGTAATGCAATATATCACGGAAAATGTTCTTCCACTTAACCCTGAAAAGGAAAAAAACTGTGATTGTTATATATAATGATATTATAATATAAATACGAACAAACACCTTACCTAAAGAGTTTACTTTACCTATTCCTTACAAGATATCAATAATTCACTTTCATTTCAGTCGAACAATTAGTCTTCATATTTAGTTTTGAAATTTGAATACATGAATATCAATTAAATAAGTACTACAACACTTATTTAAAATTTCAATGTTGAAGGTGCCACAACTCTGACGACGCCCTGTACAAAAATGTTATGATTGTTATTTTGATAATACAATGAAATTTTCAATGGCAAAGTAAAGATACAACAAAAAATACACAATTTAATCTATTCACTTTCTCTCGCTGTTTGCGAGATCCTTGTGCATAGACATCGAATAGCTATATATTATTCAAAGATATTTAATTTTCTATTTGTTCTGCAGGTATTAATTTTTCAATATCTTCACCTTCTTGGACTTACTTGAAATGTACTCCTGAGACAAACACAACAAGATTTACGAACAGGTCACCACCAAATTCTGCCTCAAAGACTTCCTCTATGAAGACATCTTTTTGCGAAGCATCATCAGTTGAGTTTATTACAGATGAGAATTCCCTCAACAAATACCTAAAAGAATATGAAGAAATGGAAAAAGTTCAAAAATTAGCTAATAAATCTCAACAATCTTCAAACTTATTGAGTTCCTTCTGGAGTCATCCCGTTACTAAGACGGCCAAGGATGTATCATCATTTCTGAAGAAGTGCCAATATCAGCTCTCAAGCCAGTTAGCTAGTACGTATATTGATCTTATCGATCATGTTAGTTATCATATAAAATAAAATTTGGGAGTGAACTGCGATTCTACTTTTTCTAAACTTGTGTATATTTTAATGAGAATATTATCTTGTATAAAAAACCCTTTTAATAACAAGTTTGTAAATGTGATACTTTCTATGAACAACATTTAAAAAAGGACAAATAATATTTTGAATTTCTGCTTATTATACATTGAAGTTCTAATGAAAATACCACTACAATATATAGCAAATTTCGTTTTTTTTCTTCTGTTGTTGAGTATTCCAATAATAATGTTGCCAGGTAACATTCAGAACTTCATTTTATTCGAGGTATTGAGAAAAACAAAGAATAATACAAGTTTGGCTTCTGATTGTGCAATTAATCAAATTGCGAGATTTTTCAAAAAGAGTTCAACCCTAATAGAACTTAAAAGTTGTTTTTTACCATTTTGTGACCATCCTTGATATAATATATTGAGAAAAAACAGTTGAATTATTCATTATTGAAACTTTACGTATATTTAGGATAGCAGATGAAAATTTATAGTATTTTCAGCTAAATCTCCTGGTAGCCCTAATATTAAAGGTGATGGTAAAATAACAAGCTCACAAATATCGGCACTAGAAGTGTGGACTCGTATAAATGTTGATAGTGTAGCATTGACTCAATGGAATGAGAACTTAAGAGTGGTGAGTATTTACTCTTCAATTATATGTTGTTTTCTTCTCATTTTTTCATGACAACCATTCAAACGATCTTGTTTCCTGTTTTAATTTGTAGAGGTCATTTCTTACATGTTTGAAATATTCTTCTGGACATAATTTCGGATGCCACTTTCGATCCAGTTACTCATATAAACATAAAACATGACGTGCTGTCTCTTCCCCTGCGTTTCATTGCCTTCAGTTGAGGCCTGTGTTTCGATATCCTCTAAATGCTCGAAGTCCAATGAGTAGCCTTGTTCTGAGCTGATTACTACTCTGCTGAACAGTTCTTCAAAAGCCTTTGACAAAATAAACCATAGAATGCTACCAGCTAAACTGGAACCTCTGGGATTTGAATCTGATAGTTTTTTTAGTTATAAATTTCAAAAAATTGTGATGTAACAAAAGATCTTGGCATTAATTTTGGGCCCAAATTGAGCTTTTTATAGCACATAATCAAAATCGCATTGGTAGCGAAAAAAAGGTTGGCTTTATTTTTAGAAACTGTAGATTTCAAAAATGAAGATAGCATTGCTCTCATTACCTCTTATGTGAGAACGCGCTTAGAATGTGGCTCGCTGATTTGGTCACCTATTTACTTTTCCACTTTGTGATGTTTATGAAAAATGTTTTTTTTTTTGTTAATATGATTTAACACTTTTCACGAATTATTGAATTATTGAATGATTTGATTTAGTTCTTGTTCCAGTTACTTTGTAAAAGCTGTCCTGTAAATGAGTCTGGTACCTGTTTGGGAGTTATTCTTTCAGAAAAACTGTTCAGCTCAAGCCAATAAATCCAATTTTAGTCAAGAAGGAACTTTATTGACGGTTTTACTATTTTTTTAAAATCTTCAACTGACAAAACAAATGAACGTAAAATAAACACACAGAATGATAAATAATGAGTGGATATCCACATTCCCCCCACGCGCTAGAGTATTCAGTTGTTCTTAAGCTCCAATTTACATATCTTCATTACTGGTCGCTTGAATTCCGAGGTTGATGTTTTAACATCAACTACTCGATTCTCCCATCAGGTCCAGGATATATGCCGGTTATTCTGCCCAACTTCCAATTATATCTGGGGCTTGATCATAAACCAATATGAAGATATCATTTAATGCTATTGGTTTGTTATCATTAGTCCATTTACTTCACCTTGATAAAGTAGGTAGGTACTCTCTGGTCCATCGATTCCAGAAAGAATCTGATAACATGGGAGATATTTTCCATTCTCTCCCCAGATTGTCTACACTTGGATTCAATGGTACTAAGTCACCATCACCACTGGAAGAACTAATCAAGAAGTGGTTTAGAGTAAGTGACTCTGCATGGGTAGGGTCAGACGATACTCTCGTCAAAGGTCGAGAGTTAACGATCTTTTCCGTTTCAGCAAAAAACGTTTGCAGTGTTTCTTCTCGAAGACTCTGATTATGGAGAACTTTGCAATAGTTATTTTTACTGTTCCAGTCAATATCTCCCAAGCTCCTCTCATGTGAGGTGAATAAGGAGGGATACACTTGAAAGTGATTCCTCTTCCAGATATACAATCAATTAAACTGGAATGGTCCATTTCTTCGATGGCTTGATGTATTTCTTTTGCTGCACCTCTTAGATTCGTCCCAGTATCGTAGAAAATGACATGAAGTTGTCCATTTCTTCCAGCCATTCTCAATATTGCTTGAATGGTTGAGTCGGTGTTGAGGCTGTTGGCTATTTCAAGGTGGATGACTCTCACCGCAAGGCAGGTGAACAGAACTCCCCATCTTTTCTCTTTTTTCTGCCAATTTTCACGAGGATTGGTCCAAAGTAGTCCATACCTATATTGACAAATGGTCTGATTTTTCTTTTCAATCGTTCTTCTGGTATTTCTCCCATCACTGGCGGTAGTGGTTTACTCCCTTCAATTCTGTATCTAAGATATCTGGAGAATGCTGTTCTAACTGCTGCTCATCCATGAATCACCCAGTTTTTTTGTCAGAATTCGTTCAGTACCACTTCCATTCCTCTATGAACAAATTTCTCATGATAATGCTGGACGTGCAATTTTGTTAAATCGTGCTGTGGATACAATATAGCTGGTTGACTAACATTTCTCGAAAACCATTTTGACATATTTGTTCTATTCTAAGGTTTTCCATGCACAAGTGCTGCCGAGTTGTTTTTCCAGTCAACCTCAAAAGATTCTACTTAAGCTAAGACAGAAAGAAAATACTACATATTTATTAAGATGCTGGAGAAGACGTTCATTACTGAAATTTATTATGGTCCCATATCATTTGGCAATTATTATAACTAAAAGATTCCTTGAAAAATTCGGTTTTAAAACTAAGTGGGGTAATGCGTCAATAGTGTGGTCTCCATAATGTGCACAAGAATACTCTTGAAAAATTTCAGAAAAAATCAACGAAATGTCTCCTACAAATCAGTATTGAATGATTTGAATTTGATTATTCTGGGTTACTCAATACTTTCAATGCCTTTACTCTGGAAACTCGTATACATAACAACAAACGGATATTTCATTCATAATTTCCCTTCTTGTGGATCTCGTCAACTAAAATGACAATTTTTTTGCTGATCATACTAAAAAAATACTGTCTGCACATGTACATATTTTTCTTCCGAAAATTACCACACACCCTACACCCGGCTTGTTATTGTTTACTTCTATATCAGGTGTGAGTAGTATTATATACTTTAATATTAAAAATAGAGTTCTAAATAATATGATTCTTTGAAAAGATGTTGAATGTAGTGACTGAATGCAGTATATCATAACCAATGTCATATTAAGCTGTGTTTTATTATTTTTGTCATTATAACCTATATGTTGTATGAATTGAAAGGAGAGATATTGTTAGGGGAGCTTAGTTTTCAGGAAAAAACCTTTTGGATTTCTACTTCCCCATCTTCATGAAAAAAATGTGGAATAAATAAAAGGAAGAAAACCATCAATTTTAAAAATACACTCGAAACAACTATTTTCACATAACATTGAATTACATGAAAAAACGTGAATTGGAAATGAAATTATTCCATACTCAAGGATATTTATTGAACAAATTTTCCTATTCCATTTGACCAGGTAGGAGATATTGGGTGTTTAATGGACTCATAACTTCCGAACCACTCGGTGAAAATCTGGATAGGCTTATATTTTTACGAACAACTCTTTTGAAGTAAATCAATTTAGTGAAAACATACAGTGCTTTTGTTTAATGTCCCCCCCACTTTTATTTTTTGAACGGGTCAACTCAATTGAAATTTGGGATGATGAAATTAATGCATGAATACTTAATTTTGAAGTGAAATTAACAGATGGGAAAAAAATTAAATGGAAAGGGGGGTCTTGTGACACATCATTTTGAAGCTCTAGAATATGAAGTCAATATCTTCACTTACTACAAAATGGCGGAACATTTAATAATTTCCGAAAGACAAACACATTAATATCGATATTTCTAGAAATATTCGTTTTTATCTGCCATATGGCAATTCCAGCAACCCGATAAGGTTTGTTAAGTTATTTTTTGTTTATAAAAACGACAAAAATTGTCAGTACGACAATGAACATCATTTTTCAGTTAGAATATTATTTAGTTTTTGATTTTACTAGTAGAAAGGTACCCTGTCAACAATCTCTAAAATGGTCAATTCTCGTCCATTGGAAGAAAAAATTGAAGCGACGAGAACTTTTACGAGACCGAAAGGATTTTCAATGAACGTTTTCTGAATCGTCCTATCTGTAGAAAATATTTGAGGGAACTTGTACCCAAATTCACAACTACCGGTAGTGTAATAACAAAAAGCCCCCAGGTTATCCGTCCATTCCGGAAGCACAGCAAGTGTAAATAATTGGGTGAGATGGTGGTAAATCCTGAACAGTCTACTTCGTCGCGAATGTTTGTGAGGTGTCTCCTTCTACTGTGTGGATACTTTTCAAGAGGAATAAGTATCATCCATACAAAATTAAAATGGTACACCAATTAACTGAAGATGACCCTGATCAAAGAACAGAATTCTGCAAAATCATGACGGAAACCATTGCAAGGCATCCTACCTATCTCCACAATATTTGTTTTAGTGACGAATGTACTTTTTTTTTCAAACGGCAATGTTGACAGAAAAAATTTATTGATCAAAATTTAACAGGAAAACTGTATTTGAATATGCTGGAAACTACTGTTGACCCTCTCATCATTGAAATCGTCGAAGCGAATCCTAATGAATTGATATGGATATTGTATTCCAACAAGATAGAGCACCACTATTTCACTCCAGACAAGTAAGAAACTATTTGGATACTACTTTTCCCGGTCGTTGGATTGGCCGTTGAGGTCCTACAGAATGACCAGCCCGCTCGCCAGATTTGACATCTTTGAACTTTTTATGGGACTATTTGAAGCACAAAGTGTACGAAACTGAACCTGTTTCAATAATGGGCACCCAGATGGTGCCCAGTCGTCATCTTGAAAGTTTCAACTATCAATTCCACTTCGAAATAAAGTATTCATGTATTAATTTCATTATCCCAAATTTCAATTTTTTGAGTTGACCCTTTCAAAAAATAAAGCGAGGGACATTAAAGAAATGTACTGCATGTAGTGAATTGCTTAATGGACTTCATTTTGCTATCAAACTTCTTCTGAGTTGATTTATTGGTCTATCGATTATCCGGCATATAGAAAAGGCCTTCTAACTTCTACAAGCTTTCAAAATAGGTTCACATATCAGTTCATAAAACTTCCCGTATTCAAAAAACACACTACAAAGTGAGACTTTTACTTGAAAATTTACAAAACCGCGAATGTGTTTCGCTATTCGGGCGTCACAATTAGTAGTGACGTCCGAAGGTGCTACCGTATAGCGAAACACATGTCGCGGTTTTGTAAACTTTCAAGTGGAAACCTCACATTGAAGTGTATTTTTTGAATACGTTATAATGGATTTTTATCAAGTATCGCTCAGTTCTATTATGTTTATGAAAGTTTTCCTGCAAAATTCAAATTTTACCAATTATCCAACTCACCGTAAGAATGACCCCAAACTTGCTGAATATGATAGATAAAAATCCCAGAATTGAAAATGAAAACATTTATAACGTTCTCATATAGTAATTATTATCTGCTTGATATCACGCTGGACAAGGAATTATATGGTGGATGTTCAAAATTTAATTCGAAATGTTTATTCAGATTTCTGTTGAAGACAAAAAATAAAGGATTTCAAAATGGGTTTCCCAATAACTGGCTGTCATTCCTCTACAAACAACAATACTCAGAAATCCAAAATTCTAAATATTAGCGAGGGCTTACCTTAATACGTGTAGTTCCTAGCTTGGTCGACATTATTTAGAATAATCTATATTCGCTTCATATCACATTGAAACGCAGTAATTTCAATGACATCATTTTCGTACTTAATAAGTGTAATAGAAATCTTTCCTATTTTTCTCATCACATTGAAGAGTTAATTAATTCTATGTAACTAATTCGACCTTGTAAAAACTCTTTCATCATGGAAATTGAAGCTAACTAATTATCTATAATCAACCAGATTCTAATGAATGAAAAATGTTTTATTCATAACAATAACTCTTCAACATAAACAATGTTTATGAAATCTTCATGGAACTCAATTTCAAAATAATTGCTCCAATGTAAAAATTCCTCCTGACATATATAATGTTTTTCATGCAGAAAGATGAAACATTGAAACTTATTCGTTTTGTTTAGAGATGCACAAACCCCGTGGGAAAACTTCAATATTTACCAAGAATGGTTCTTGCACGAAAATAGAGATTTTTATTCATTGAGAAAAACTGTCTCAAGATTGTATTTTAAAAGTACAAAGAACAATATGCACCAACTATGAAGATCATCTTAGTTAAGCTTTTGTGACATTTACTTTCTTACTACTACACTTTATAACAACGGAAGATTAAGTTCAATCATCTTTTCAATAAGAGTGGTATATTCTGTTTCAAAATAAATTCTACATGTTTCTCAAAATACTCGGTTTCCAAGTTCTCCTAAAAATATATGATATGCATCACAACATTACGAAAGCACAGAAGGGCAACATATATAGGGTGATTTTTAAAGAGGTATGGAACTTTGAAATGGAATAAACACAGATGAATTTTTGAATCGACATGAAATTTACTTTCTTCGAAAGACTTCTGGCATATGACCACAATGGCTGGCTCGGAAGTAGTCTAACCTGGAGTCTAATTTTCGATTACTTTTTTCAACATTTGTGGCCGTATATTGCCAATAATGCGGCGAATGTTGTCCTCCAAGTGAGCAATCGTTTCGGGTTCATCGATGTATACTAGCGATTTCACATAGCCCAACAGTCTAGCGGTGTTAAATCGCACGATCTTGAAGGCCAAATCACGGGTCCAAAATGTGAAACTATGCGGTTATCAAACATTTCCTTCAATAAATCAATTGTAGTACGAGCTGTGTGATATATTGCGCCATCTTGTTGAAACCACAGCTGCTGAACAACAATTGTTCAATTCATGAACGAAAAAGTCAGTAATCATCGCTCTATAGCGGTCACCTTTGACTGTAACGTTCTGACTAGCATCGTTTTCAAGTATGGACTAATGATTCCACCAGTCCGTACAGCACACCAAAACAGTCCGTTTTTCTGAATGTCAAAATGTCTCAACATAAACTTGAGGATTATCATAACTTCAAATACGCCAGTTTTGTGTATTAACGTATCCATTCAAACAAAAGTGAGCTTCATCGCTAAACAAAATTCCCTTATGGAAATTGGGATCAACGGCAATCTTGTTTTGTGCCCATTCGCTGAATCTACGTCTCGCTAGGTGCCAGTTGAAAAAATGTTGCCAACTTAAAGTGCTATACCTCTTTGAAAAACATCCATTTATCATTTGTATCTTAGACATTCCGACTTCAATACTAGATTTGAATCCCGAAATTTCGACAGAAATCCTTACTTCAATTTCAGAT
Organism: Leptinotarsa texana; assembly: GCA_015342105.1. Lineage (NCBI taxonomy): Eukaryota > Metazoa > Arthropoda > Insecta > Coleoptera > Chrysomelidae > Leptinotarsa > Leptinotarsa texana. The sequence goes on along the minus strand of WOGN01009203.1, from coordinate 2,404 downwards.
ATAATCAAGGTTTCTATGTAACTTAAACTTGGAATAGATTATTTATAGACTGATCCGTTCCTTTTTGGAAATTAATAACGTTATTCGTGATAATGAAACAATTTCTAGCCTTTCAACTTCACTGAAGCGAGCGAACATCCAGTTTTCACAGATTTTCTCACCGCGCAACTAAAATTACAAATGTTGGTGCTACAGTTCCAAGAGGTGGGAGCTTTCCTAGGTTTTTTTGTTTTTTCAAATTTTGAATATCAGTTTTTGAGATATTTGCATAAAACGAACACATTTTTTTCAACTGAACTGTTACAACTTTCAAATTATATGTTTGCGTACATTGGCTTAAATCGTGAATTGCACTGTGTGAAATCATGAATCAAATAATCCTCAATCATAATTTTCGAAGAAGACTAACTGAAATAGTGTGATACGGCACTTTAACCTAGATCACTATGGGTAAGTTTTTATGGGTATGCACAAACGCTGCAGGAGAATCTTTGTCACTCTAGAAGCGTGAGTTAAATAAATTGTCTCCGGATATATATTCCACAAGGACGTTTTACTCCAAACTAAAATATTATCAATACAAATAATTTGAGGTATAGTTCAAGTAAGAGATATAGTGCCCCCTACCTTCCAGCAGTTCCCCTTAATTAACACACGCAACACGGTACTCATCGCTACATTCTGTTGGTCACCGTAACATGACTTCAAATTTGATTTTATGACTCATAAAACTCGGTTAGTAAAAATTATCCAATACGAACCGCCATTTCTTCAGTCCACGTGGACTAATTCTTTTGGCCTTTTACTTCGCCGACACCTTTAACATTACTATATCAGTTACTTCGACAAGTGGAACTTTGAAGCAAGGAAAAGCTATAATTTATCTTGTATTTCAACTTATATCATTCTCGGTGGAATCAAGTGGACGGAAAAGTAAAGGTGAAAGTATCTGTGAAAAGTCCTTAGCTTTCTTTAGATATTACAGACCATCAGGGTCGCTTGTAAGCGGATCACTATGAGTGAAGCTTCATAATTCAACATTAAAAATTATCGAGGTGTGTACACCTTATAATGTCAAAAAAAGAAGATATCTTTAATGTATAGTCAAAGTAAACGGTATTGTGCATTCTTAAAGTTGGCTGCACTCTCAAAGGTGAAAAACACAATACATAGAAATGAACTGACAGCAAACTAGTCCACATGGACTGTAGAGTTGGCGGTTCGTATTGGATAATTTTTACTAACTGAGTTTTACGATTGGCTGAAGAGTCATAAAATTAAATTTGAAGTCATGTTACGGTGACGAATAGAAATCGGGAATGCGGGGATGATTATCGCTATGAGTACTAATAGTAATTAAAGTGCGAGAACAACGTAGACTTACTTTTAAAGGGGAGCTGTTGGGAGGTTGGTTGCACTATATTGTTTACTGGAACTATACCAGTAAGGTATCCAGGTTCTAATTTTATCCAGATCTTTTTTGTATAACCAAAACCTTTCCCAAAGAAGACAGAAGACATTATTACAGTCTAATGACAGGGTTGAAAAAATGCAGTGGGCCATGAACTGAATTCAAATAACTGATGCTTTCGCTAGTTTTGCAACAGATCACTGTGTAGACATTGATAAATTTCATCTTGCTTTTATCTCTGAGTTTACTTTGTTGGAAATGAAGCGGGCACAAGAATATAGGAAGTATATGAGAATCAAGGTACTTTTCATTATTTGCTTTATATTTTTTGTTCATATGACGAATCCATCTAGTCCTCATCAGAAAATACACGGACGGTGATTTTTAATATTCTCAAGTTTTTGTACGCAGATACAGAGTATGAAAACACTGAAACAGCTCCTGCTGAATTAATTCAAATTATAACAAAGTATCCTATAATTTCATTGCAAAACATAGAAGTTTAATAAATATTTCGCAACATATATTTCTGTTGTGCATCATTAAAATAAATTATTACCACTAATAATTATGGTTTTGACGAAACATCCATAAAATTATTGCTTCGCAATCCATGCCAAACCTCTATCAATAATTTGTGGCTGAGGTATTTCAATATATCACATTAAATTTCTGTGTCTGGGTAATAAAATTAAAAATTAACATAGTAATTCTGAACCCACAGATGAAATCAGTATCACGGATTTTTCCATGAATTCGTTAATTAGAGGAATACTGAAATCAGTTACCAATGTTGAAAAATATCGATTTTTTATGTATAGTATTAGGCTGAAAGAATTATTTCCTAGTAGGGTCAATTTGATTTAGATTTTTCCTGAAATTGAATATTGTACGTTGTATACGGATCATTATTATACAGGGTCCTGCAACAGTGGCGGGGTGTTCCATATCTCTATATAGGAAGCAGATAGGAATCTAATTTTCTATAATATT
>WOGN01009202.1:0-10931 GCA_015342105.1 Leptinotarsa texana | reverse complement strand
ATGTTAATTTTTAGTAAATTTAGTTTTTGTTTAATAAAATTGTTATTTTCGGTTAACCTTATTAATTTTGTAATTGTTTTTTCAGGGTTTCAAATCATTTTATATCAGATTAGACAATGGAAGTCCGAACTGATGAAAAAATACTCCATTAATCTCGGACATCCCAAGTTTTTTGAAGAAAACTTTGGATTTTTTCACGAATAGCGGCCAAATGTAAATAACCTTCCATATTGAGCAAACAAACATTAACAGCAGTGCTCGAAACCAACAAATTCATTTAATCCTGCGGTGGGGTAATGGCCGGTGTAATTCATGATTCTCTGGATAGTTGTCCCAAACGGCGAGACCATTCAAGGATATCGATATCTGGTGTATCGACGGCATCGCCTCTCTCTACCCGGTAAATTCGCGGCCGATGCCTTCCCATTACCGCTGATTGCCAAACACTGATTGGATTCCGAGTCTGATCCCACCAATCGACCTTTTTATACAACTACTGTATCTCATATCGTTGATAAACAGTCCATCCGTGCTTCATAAGCTTATACAGTAATGGAATATGGAGTGAATGCGAAATTGAGTTTTTGTCACAGCAGGCTCTGCCTACACGGAACATTTCAGAATCGAAATTTGATTCCATGTACAGGTAGTCTGAAATGTTCTCGGGATAATCTTGATGGTGTAAACTTTTTCAGAAAACTCTTGATCATTTAATTTTATCCAATGTTCTTGCAAAAGTTCAAAATTCTACTATTTCAAAAATACTTTTCCATAAGTAGGATAAAAATACGGTCTCTTGACGCGCGTTTCGCTAACCAGGAAATGTATTTACCTGTTTTGATCTACCGATTGAGCTAACTTTGTGAACAAAATAGTACCTATTTTTGTTTAAGTAAGAGAAAAGGGTTTTCAATAGATTCAATTAATGCCAGAGGTTCCAAAGTCTACAACAAGAGGTTATTTTTTGCTACTTGCGAATCGTCTGAATTATGTTTTCTTCACGTTTCCGGAAAACTTTCCTATCATCTTCATAATGTCCATTTCAAGAATATTGTTCCCTGAACTGATTGCACAGATCCTTCGTTGGATGTTTATTATATTCTTTCAGATATAATTTGGATTGTACATTAATTGCGTGCATCCTGTGTTCCGTATCGCTGCAAGTGAATATTTGTCATCAGAAGACAATGATCAATTGCTCTCTAAAAAGAAGTCAAGGAATTGTTGAATCTTTTCTTTCATATTTTTTTTCGGAGATTATGTGATACATGTAAACCTTGTCTTCAATGAAGCCTCGGGAGAGTTGGACTGAAAGTGCTAGTCAAACAGGTTTTATTGGCAAATTGTCTTCTCCGAATTATACATTTTGTGGTCCTATAAAATTTTTTTGTGATATCAGGTGGAGACTGTCTTGTTCATAAATGTGATAGAATAGGCCGTAATATATTCAAGGAAAACTTCATTATGGAAATGTCACAATAAATCCTGTTCATATTACATTCTTTTTGATTCGGCCTGATATCATTCTTACATATTTTTCTCGAATTTGAATCAGCTTGATGAAAATAAAGACAACAAATATTTAAGAGAAAAGGAAAAATAACTATTTTTATTGAATAATTTAGACGTTTAGACCATTTAGGTGCGGGTCTACCAATCGCTTCCTAAGTGCGCCTTAGTAGTTGGTTGTCGAATTAACGTTCGACAAAATTTTGAAATGTTTCATCTATTCTTCATGAATAATAACTCAAGATGATATAAATAAATGAAATCATCAATTCAAATTGATGGTTTCATTCATCTACTACATATTTATCTTCTCGAATGTCGATTTCATTTTTTATGATGATTTTTTAAATTCCACCAACAAAAAATAGCCAAACAACTTCATTAACAAAGTATGGTAAAATATTTTCAGATGATGTATAATTTCCTTATGTTTTTTCTTTTTCTTCTACAAATAATACAAAAATCGTTGATTTCATATGGAAAAAAATTAGCTGTGACTCTTTCTAATGACGAATAGTCACAACTGAATACTTTTCAGAGAAATTTCGAAATACTGAATACTTCCCTATTCAAACCGCATTTTTGCATTGAAAGAGTTCTCATTATCTCATCACCAGTTTGTAAATTATTGATATAGAATCAACAGAGATCAAGTTGAATCAGATATCACTTCTATATGATATGAAAAAGTTGGTCAGTTTTCTTAAACATTCGAGTTCTATCTATTTCATTGAAACATTTCACGTTCTGTTGGAATCCATTTCGAAAATTCATGACTCCTGAAACTGTAATTTCTTACATTACATTCGATATGACGTATTGAAACTTTGTCATCGGAAGATTATAATTTATGGAGTTGTTATTATTTACTTTAATTTGCATCTAAAATAAACAATGTTGAGTGACCACATAAATTCGCAAAAAATGTTGATTGTTATATTTTTTATATAGTATAGAATCAGTTGAAAATCAAAAAAGTAATCGAAAAGAGATATACTTTTCAGGAGAAAATAGTTTTTGCAAAAAAGTTTTCTGGATTTCTACTTCTTTATACATTATGAAAGTTTCTCTCAGTTACAAACTGGAGGAAAAAGGCCTTTCAAAACGAGTACTTTCACATGAACATTGAATAACTACTACTTCCATATACATATTGAATTACACTTGTTTTATTCAGCCTGTCCTCCAAAAACACGTTATTGTAATGTGAAAAATATCAACATCGAAATTTAGCATCCACAAGGTGTACTTCTACACTATTAGAACTTTTGAAAATCAAATCAAATCAAAATATGCTTTATTACCCAAGATATGAACATCTTATTGGCAAAGTCTAGTGAAGTAAAACATGTATAAGGGACAATTAACAAATATAAACTATAAAACAATGCTTAAACACAGGAGCAGAGTATATGGACAGAACAATATTAAGTAAAGCTGAACAGCTACAAATATAAGTACTTGAATTTATGAATTTTAAGTAAATGTAAATATATAATTCTACATAATGAACATTGACAGCCATTTCGTGTTAGTTTCAATAACTTGTTTGCACAAAGCTACATGCCAATTATTCGATAGAGCCTTGGTAGAATTCGTTCACACTATAATAGGGCCTCCCAACAAGGAATTCTTTTACTTTCTTTCTGAATTTATTTTCATTATATATTCGCCTTAAATTAATGGGAAGGTGGTTAAATAACTTCTTGCTATTAAAAATAATAGAATTTTGTGAAAGGGCTAGAGAAGGTGTGGGAAGGGAAACGGAGTAAGACCGACGTGTACTATAAGTTGAGGTGTTACTACATTGATTTTTATATTTTTTGTGGATGAGACACACTGTTTCCAAAATAAAAATCTATCTATCAAATATTTAAACGAATATGTATCTATCTTTCTATAATTTCAATCTAGTTAGTACTGAATAAGCGCTTTATCACTTCAAATAACTGTATCAAATTTCAACCAAATCGGTCTAAGGATATTCATGATATTTTATCTCAGAAACGAAGCAACTCCGGACATATTTTCATGAGAACTATTTTTCTTAAATCGACCTAACGAATCACCCTATGAAGTTTTGCACCGTACTCAGGAAACACTATGTATTTTATAGAGGAATAATTGCATATAATGAATAACCAAATGACATTGAACAATATTCCAACACAGAAAAATTGAAAATAACATTTAAGAGCTATTTGTTTTATTGATCAACATAATCATATTTGTTTGTTTCTTGTTCTTATTTAGACCAATTCTGCAATAGCTCCCTTTGAAGTTATATATTTATGTATGAATGTTTGTTGTATAAATAATTCCCCGTATGAACCATTGTAGTTTCTTGGAAATAAATAAATAAAAATACCTGACCTATACGGCCACTATTCACTCTATCTGTGATTTTTTTTTACTTCAATTCCAGGATTTTGTTTCTTTTGCTGTCTACAAACATTTTACTCACCTCAGGTAAGTTGTTGTAAAACCTGATGAAGCTTTGCTGTTGCGGTAAGTCTATAAAATATAAATATATGTAAGATTAATTGAATATCAGATTCAATATATGGATAGTATAAAAAAGGTTCAAATCGTGTTTTTGTACCCTTTTATTTGTAGATTTCACTATTGGACCCCCAACTGACTGTTTTTTTTTACATTCAAGAGAATACATATAGGAGAATAAGAAGCTATTATTAAAGCATTATTAGGATTTGCCATAGACTTTGTCAGAACACTAGGAAAATTGCTTTTCTGCTATCCAATAGAATATTTTGGCAGTGAACTCTGCTCACCATTCATGATGGAATAAGTTTTCTATCAACTTATAATTCCCGTTCTCAACTGGGAGGCACAGAGAAATCTTTCTAGAAGTTTTTGAGGGACAGATAAACTAAGATCACTCCGTTCGGGAAACCAGCAAAGTGCAACCGAGAGATCCAATACATGTGAGTACTATATCAATTCATGCTTTGGATCACGAGTGCAGTGATTTTGGATTTCATTATCTACTATAACTGATATTGAAATCAGATACGAGAATATTTGAAAAAGGTTGATATAGAAAAGTATAGGAGTGCAGTTCTAATCTCCACATCTTGGAAATAATAATTGAACAGTAACACTTTCCGTTTTGAAATATTATGTGAAATCATGAGTTGAAAATATAATGAGGAATTCTTCATACCTTCAGATATAAAAATTGCTACTGAAGTCTACAGCACTAAACATGATTTTTCCCAAGTGAATTTGATATAAATTACTCGGAGACACTCACCCAAATTCAAAGCTGTTGTTTCGGGCAGTACCATATTTTTAAACTTATTTTTATTCGATTAACAATTAATAAAATACAACTATCCGAAGTCGGACTACACACAGAAAACAGGTTAGGTTATTTGAAATTTTCATTAGGCGGTAATCCAAACCAATGTTGCCAAGAAAACAGTATTTTGAATATACAATAACAAACATAGAAACATAGGTAGCGCCACCAACATCATAAAACACGTAAGGAAAACAAATAAATATGTTGAATATTCATTGATAGATAAATTAAAGTATTTGATTTGCTCACGTAAAATCGTCTCAGTTGGAGTTGTCATTGATCACTTCTCTTATTATGAGTTTTTATTTTCGTTTGCTTTTTCCGGATCTTAGAAGGCTAGATATCTACATATCTATTCTACTGGCTCACTCAACAGTAACTGCTTATTATTCCGTCATTATGAACACCTTATTCTCATAGTTATGTAAACGATTATTACAATAAGTGAATTAAACAACTATAATTCGAAGTTTGTGAGTTCAGTTCGTAAAGGCCATTTTGGGCAATCACTGAGTAGGCAAAGAGGAGTTCTTGAAGTCATCAGTAACTGCATCCCTGTATAGAAAAAGTGCCGTTCGGTAAACTTATCAAGATGGAATGAAAATACACTATTTTCCAGGATCGAGTAGGAGATATTTGGTGTTGAACCCATCTTTTGACATACATTTCACTGTAATATCTGAACTACACGGTATAAATCCAAACAACTCTATATTTTTGAGAAGCATTTTGCCCAAGAAATTCAACGGAGTAGATGTATTTGGAGTACTCTCTTTGAAAAAAAGATAAGTTTGGTTTGTCACAAATTTATTGGACATCCTGTAAATTGGTAATATTCATTGAAACATAGTTTTGAATAATCTCTACAACTTCTTCTCGAAACATATTTTTTTTCTAAAAATGGGAAGCAGCTGTCGTCCATCCAATGTCGTTGATACAGCCTGAACTCTATTTGGTTCACTCCCAGAGTTGCTATCCATCGAAGAATCGCTTATACTTCTTCCTGTTTCGGTTGTAGAATCCTAATTTAATTGTTTAACTCCTGTTTCTTCATCAACATTTCGGATCCGAGCCTTCATGCAAAACATATCTTCCTTATGCCTTGCCAAACAACTACCTCATATGATATTTGAATTATACGAAAATCTTTTTTTTGTATAAAGTTTGTACTGAATCTTTATTATTTATAGGCACATCATTGCAATATATGAAAGAGTATTGAAAGGACACTTACACATTTACATGCAACACCATCATTCTGAATAGTGTGCTTCAAAGTTTCGCGTTTGCAGCGTTTTGCGAAACATTACAATACGAAGCACTCATTCATTTCATAACATCACGACTTTGTAGCACCAGAAAAAAAGAATCTGCTCTAGTCATTCATACGGTTAGTTATCATAACAATTTGAATTTCATTCGAAATGAATAGGTGAATGTTTTCAGGTTTTATTTTCAGTTTGTATCTGAAAAAAATGTGTGTATGCTCTACATAATCTACTTATATTTAAGAGAGTTTTGAATATTACTGAAATTTTTTCCCAACACCAAATCATTATTTTTAACACCTCGACACGTGTTCGATCACAAAGTGATCATCGTCAAGAGGAAGATTAAACAGTTTAATCTTCCTCTGGAAGATGACAACTTGGTGATCGAAACACGTGTCGAGGTGTTAAAAATAACGATTTGTTATTGTTGGGAAAAAACTCCAGTAATATTCATTACTACACCAAAGGTTCCAAACAGTGCATTATGAGTTAAAGAGTTTTATTTGATGACGGAGAAGTGAAAAGGCAAAAATGTTTTTCTTATCTCTTCTAATTTTCCTGATCCCTTCTAATTTCCTTTTCAATTCCAAAACTGATGAATATCTTCTCTAAATTATTCATTGTTTTTCACACTTTGATTGCCGTAAAATGGGGTGAATAAGTCCGCTGTGATGAACAGGATCAAAAATAGGGAGTTTATTAGTTTAGTTCACAAAACGTTAATATCGTATTGAATGCTTTCTATTTGAGTTTGACCGGTTGCCTGACTCTATATCTTATAAAGGTTACCAATATTTCATCATTTAACAGTTGGTATCACTGTGAACTTGGCCTTAATTAGAAGTAAGTCATATGTTTTCAATTAGATATAGGAATAAAATACTTTGTCTAATTTCCACTTACTTAATGTATTGATATTAATACGACAATACGCCATTCTCAAATGTTCTAGCACTAGTTCTAGAACACATAAAGGCATAATAAAATAATGGCCGATCCTATTCACCCAATAGCAGGTGAATAGGATTAGCCAACAAAAAAATATATATATGGACAACAAGTTGGCATAAAAAATATTGGGATTCAAAAATGGATAGCCCAGGTATAGACTGATGTTTTGATATGTACATCAAAATTTTCTCTCTATTACTTTGGGAGAGGCGCTGCTTCAAAATATAAAAGTGATCCTATTCACCCCATTCTGCGGTAGCTGTTTCATTCAATTTGTAATTGATTTCCTCCAACTAATACTGGATCTTTTTGTTTAGTTATGTTTTATTACTTAACTAATACCCTGTTCATTCAATTTCCGATTTTTTATGTCAATTTCATTTCCAAAAGACTAATTTTTTATAAGAATAACTTTTTGTCATGAAATTAATAATAAAGATTTTTCTCCTCTAAGCATCTTCAAACGTGTACACACTGTATATTTTTTTATATAATTGATATAATTCAATTATTATTTGTGAATATAGTTTTTAAATACTAGCAATATACTTGAACTGTATAATTTCTTTAGGCAACTGCAAAAGACAGATTGAGTCAAAAACGTCACAGTCATTTATGAGAATTTAGTGCCTATTTTTTGGAATTATAGTTTAGCATATTTTGTAATAAAACCATACAGTTTGGGTGAATATGGCCTCCATCTTGTAGCCAACAGCAGTACCTTAGTGTCCTAATTTCATCACTAGGTCCAAGAGTATGTAAAAATTCTGGCTTCAATGATTTCAATTTGTGTTTTCAAACAACGTTATATTTTCATTTCATGGATTTGGACTTTTGATATAAATTGATTTCAAATTCCTGAAAGAATCAATAAAATTAAAAAGAATACTTGAAGATCACAATTATATCGAGCAAAAAAACCCTGAACTGGAATTTCAATAAAATACAAGCAACAATTGACAGTTGAACTATCAAAAAGAAATGAAAATTGAAAGATTTCAAGCCAAGTTACTTGATAACGTTTCAATTATTAGTATCCATAACAGCAAGTTATGAATACAGCAAGTAAAAGCCAAATTGGGGTGACAACATTCAAGAATAATAAGGTGATGAATCATTATATTTCCAGTCTAATATAATTTAAGAATATTCATACTACAGAGTAATTATTAAACTATGACAGATTTTGTTTTTTTTTCACAGAACAAACCCAAAGATTCGTTCAAGAGCGCCATCACCCCCACCCTGCAGGGGATACGAGTGTTTCTTTCATAAAACGTTTTTTCGCGCCGTTCTATATACTTTTACATATTTTTTTGTCGACAGTGGATGCGCATCAGATGAAAAATTATTATTATCTTGTTTTTTCATCCACACCCAACGTTCTCTTGTTCTCTTAAAACCCCACGTTGTTCTCTCGAAACGATTTTTCATACCATTCTACTAACGTCTTACTGACTTTTTTCTTGACAGTAGTAGATGCGCCTCAGACAATAATAATTATATTTCGAACATGCACTGAGGTGATGATCCAGTAAGCTACCTCATTAAAGGGAGAAGAAGAGAAAAAGAAAGCAAATAGCATATATGTTCCTCACGCTTTTCTCATACTCTGAACAATATTGTGAACTCATCTCCAGAACCACTACTGATCATTGGGGATATGAATGCATAACAACCATCATGGGGTTCCGGCATTTCAAACAGATAAGGTTCACAGTTGCTGAACTTTGTTGGGGAGCGTGGTTTAATCATGCTAAACAATGGTAGCCCCACACGGCTGACTGCTCCTGGTTTTGACGCAAATCCTCCCTACATTGCCATTTGTTCACCACAACTATCACACAATATAGACTGGACCGTACTTCCTGATGCTGGAATAAGTGATCATTTCCCTTATTTATGTTGCTTGTATAATCCTAGAACTTCACAAGCGTATAACACTAAAAAAAGCTAATTGGTTTCGATATAAGCAACAGCTACTTAACCAAATACATAGTGGGGTTATGCCTCCGACTCAGATCCACTTCAGTGTGGCTCCACCTGTAGTAGCAGCATGATTCTAGAACTCCTGGCTGGATAGTCCTGGCAGCTGAATCCAATAATGGAAAAAGAAGAATAAGAAGAAGCATTTTACTTGGCTTTGACATTGACAATTTGTCAGAAATGGGTACAATTTTTGCGTAGAATTGAATGATTGAATCGCTACTTATTTTTATTCTCAAATTATAGGAAGTTACTTAGTGTTGTTGCTTGTTGTTATTGTTGAATGTAAATCTACTGTTTCCATCATGCCAAGAATAATGATTAAAGGAGGTGTTTGGAGAAACACGGAGGTAAGATTCTCTTCTTTAAATACTAAGTCCCTGAATCAGTAATTTTTTGTGTAGTATAAGTAGTTTTTTATTGACCTTCTTTGGGTATTTTCACCTTCCGCAATCTGAAAAATATGAAATTATAATGGAAACCTTTATATAACCTTTATACAAATGGCAAAATTTTTAGTTTACCCTGAGAAGTTACTGCATGAATTCAAAGTATTTTTTACAAATAAAAATGTTCTATTCATCAGTAACTATTTATCTCCTCAAATAAAAAAAATAATTTTTAGGATGAAATCCTCAAAGCTGCTGTTATGAAGTATGGTAAAAACCAATGGTCTAGAATAGCCTCACTTCTGCATAGAAAATCTGCTAAACAATGTAAAGCCCGTTGGTTTGAGTGGCTCGATCCAAGTATTAAGAAAACGGAATGGTCTCGAGAGGAAGACGAAAAACTCTTACATTTGGCCAAGCTTATGCCAACACAATGGAGAACTATTGCTCCGATTATTGGAAGAACAGCAGCTCAGTGCTTGGAAAGATACGAGTTTTTACTGTAAGTTTCTTAGTGTTACTGTCAAACCAAGAAATTAGAAATAAGAAAACTTCAGTTGTTAATGACATGTCTATCAGAATTTTAGAGTTAAACTGATATTCAAGGGTGGTGCCAAAGATGATATAATAAGCTATAGAACTTGTTCCAACCTTATCCAAAATTATGGAAAAAAATTGAAAAAGATGGTATTTATAAGCGCTTCCGCGCTAAATGTAATTAAAACTGTGTGTGTGTGTGTGTGAGGTATCATCGAATGTCTCTATTTGTTTGAAAGACTCAGTGATACCATTATGTATGGAATATAACATTGTTGAAATGTCTGCCACGGCTTCTCTAGGTTGAGCGCATCCGAAACGTTTCATTTTCCATGACTCCGGCGTATAAATCAGGCTGACTTTGATCGATGGCATAGGTTATGTTTGTGGCTTATTCACATACACCTGCGATTTAAGAAAACCCCATAAGGAAAAGTCTAATGGGGTCATATACTGCGATCTCGGTGGTTAGTTCATATCACCTCCACATGAGATGATCATGCCAAGTCATTCGTGCAGAACGACTTGAGACTGAGATTGCATATTAGATTACATTTCTAGAAATGACTATGATATTTTCGTATGTGGTGATTTTAATGTTGATTACCATAAAAATACTTTGGAAAAGTCACAGCTGGATGACTTATTAGCTAATCACAACTTGCATTTTTCATCCTTGGCACCCACTCTAGTTTTTACTAATCGATTAGGGATAACATCATCTAGCAAACTCGACTATGTACTAACAAATGTGGAGGAGGATTGCTGTAAATCTAATGTCTGTGAGGGGAACTTCAGTGATCACAAAATATCTTCTCTTATTTATAGTATGCCTTTAGAGAGTAAAATAATTTTACCATCTCATTATACTTACAGAGATATCTCAGAACATAACTTAAAACAATTGTCTTTGACATTGTCAATTACCAGCTTTGACACCATATATCACTTACTGACTGCCAG
>WOGN01009201.1:0-10932 GCA_015342105.1 Leptinotarsa texana | reverse complement strand
TATAGGGCTGAAGTCACTGCCCACGCAAAGCAGGCCTCATCGTCATTCTTAATATTAACGCAAGCCTTTTTCTGCGAAATTTGAGGTGGAAGTTTTATGAATGATGACCCCAGCTGCGGTGTGAACTTATTAATATTCATACCCAATTTCACGATCTTCTTCAACGCAAAGCCGCTGTCTCTTTCTTGAAACTCTTCGAGCTCTCTAAGTATTGGTGTTGTAACTTTTTCATCGAATCAATCATTGACGACGTTGTCTCTTAATATAGGAGAGTTCGTAGAAGTACTTATACTCGAATTAAACGGGTTATATTTTTTAGCAGTGAATAATTTTTGGAAAAGAAAGTTTTTGACTTTCTACTACTCTTATACTCCTTCAGTAATCTGTCACCCTTCACTATCTCAAATTCTCCACAGAAGGTGGTAGTTACCTTGGTAGATTTATTTTTCTTCAGAGCATTCTGAATTCTCCTCTTGAAGAGAGCCTTGCAGTCATCCATAAAAGCTGAGGGGTCCTTATGATCAAGATTGGAAATATTACCAAATCTAATTCTAGAGTTGAAAGCTGACTCGGAATTATCCCAATGATCCCGCTCTCTAGCACCCTCGGGTCGTAATACCTGTCCCGCCACCTTCATTAGTATCACTTTGAACTGTCTTCTTAGACTTTTGATATTGCGATAACAGGTTTCCAAATGCTGGTTCTCACCAAGTGTTGATGCGGTCTTTATTGCCTTCCTTATTTCTCCAGAGCAGTTTTTTCATCAAACTTTGTGGTTATCAACCCCAAAGGAGAGGAGATGTACTGCACCAAGTCAGCAAAAAGCGTCATTTTTATGTGAAAAGATTTTTACACTTCAAATATCTGTAATAGGATGACAAAACTCAGCTGCGTAAGCGCTCTTATCAACTAACGCCGAGTATATGTCGGTAGTGTGTAATGAAGTTTACTTACGCCCTCTGGAGGATGTTTGTTGTGATACACTTCGAAAAATCATTCCAAGTGAAATTATTTTTTGCGCAAGATGGAGGATAGTATCAATAAGAAGCGTCAGCAGTTGGTAAATGATGGGCTATGATGAGGGGGTTACCAAGAAGGTGAAGGGTGGCAAATCTGTGGTGGAGAATAAAATTACTTTTGATAATTATGTGAATTGCTTAGAGAATTGGAAAAATATAAGTGTCACCCAAAATTTGATTCGATCCGATATACATCAAGTACATTCCATGGCCCAATACAAGATTGCTCTCAGCTCTGAAGATGATAAACGTTATATATTTCCAGATTCTTAAGATACGCTACCTTGTGGTCACTATTCGATCTCGCAAACATCAAACGCTATGGATATTGATGATTATTAGTAGATATGTATTTAGTATTTCATTACTGAATGCTCAACTGACTACTTTATATTATTGATAGATCTGAAGTTTAGAGATTCAAAAAACTTTGATAGCAGCAGAATGTCTCGATACTCGAAAAATGTTATTGTGAACATATCAATGAAATGATTAGATATCAATAAATATTCTCTTGTATATTGTTTTTTGAATTTATGAATGATTCCTTTCTACGTTAGAAACTTCCAAACCCATCTTCCTTTTCAATTCTACTCACCCCTCACTCATAACTTACATGATGCTAATTATAGTCTACAACCAATTTTTATCTTTTCAAAAGGTAAAATTCTGCTCCTTCACGTGGTGGCGCTATTACGAATCACTATGATTCAACCAAAGTAAACTGAGTTTTTCCAACATCCGAAGTGAAAAAATCTCGGTTCTTTACAGAAAAGGTCCATTTTTTAATAAATTCCATTCCAATTGTTCCACTGTGGACGGCTATTTCTTCAAACTGAAACATTATGTAACATTACACATCATATGGTTTTTGGAGAAAATGGGGTTTCAAAAGTGTTTGTTTTTTGCTGCGGTTGAAATGACTAAAATAATAGTTATATTTTTATGAAATTTTGTATGCTATTTTGATGAGTGAAATGGCCATTTCATAGTATAATACGTCACTTTCTTTATTATATTGATATTACGTACCCTAATCACTGAATTGGACATGTTGGACATGTTGGGATATCAGGTCGCAGTCCTGATATGAATCCTCTAGATTTTTTATTCATAGGGTAATCTGAAGGCTCTTGTTTATGAAACTTCTGCACTAGATGTGAATGACTTGAGGAAATGAATAATTGACAGATGCAATGACGTAAGGAACTGGTATTTTTGAAATATTCAAAGACAAATCGATCGCAGTCGTGTAATTTATCGTATATTTCGCTCATTCACTTCAGGCTTGAAATAGTTCAATATTTACTTTTGGTCTTCACCCACCATCAACTACAGACAACGTCACGCCAACCTAGCCAGTTTAGTGTTGAAAGTGTGATAGTGAAACTCCAAACTTTAAAGCCCCTTCTGATTTGATTATGATTCAAACTGTCGCTATTGAATTTTACTTAGTTGTTGGTAACCTAACAACATTGAATTTCAAGTTTTTTCAATGTTTGTTCTGTGTATTTGCAATTATCCCCTTGTTATTCCACATTAGACGATCGATATTATATTTTTCATAATCAACAAATGAAATCATTTGAAATGAGTACCCACATCGACCTATTGTGACTAGTATTGCGAAAATAGTTTATATCGTCCTTTTGGCTTCGTGAAATGATTCACAATGTTTTTTTGACATCTGAAAGAAGCCATTGATGTCAAAATAATCGAAATCGGAAGTGAAAATCGGATGTGACCTGTTTTTTGACGAATTTGAAACCTTCTCACCCTAAGGAATTCAAAAATATTATGTTCAATGATTTTCTTTGAGTATGCAATTATACCTATGCTATTTCACATTACACGCTGTATATTATACTTTTCATAATCTAAAAATGAAATCATTTGAAATGAGTACCCACATCGGTACTCTTTTGGCTTCGAAAAATGATAACTTATGTTTCATGACATGTAAACGAATCCGAAATCGGATGACTGGAAGTGAAAACCGGAAGTGGTCGTTTTTTGATGGATTCGAAACCTTCTCACCCTAAGGAAACCAAATCCATCCTTTGTTTCAGTATACGATGATTTTTTTTTTTTTGTCGATAAATTCTGCGTTTTGAATCATGCTCCTGCAATTGAAATAAACTTATAGTTATTCATAACCCAAAATTTTTTCATTCCAA
Organism: Leptinotarsa texana; assembly: GCA_015342105.1. Lineage (NCBI taxonomy): Eukaryota > Metazoa > Arthropoda > Insecta > Coleoptera > Chrysomelidae > Leptinotarsa > Leptinotarsa texana. The sequence goes on along the minus strand of WOGN01009201.1, from coordinate 7,736 downwards.
TGATTTTTATGCTATTTCATATTAGGCGTTGGATATCATATTCGTTACGCCATCTTTGTTTTCTTCTCTGTCAGCTCACTCTGTATTCGTTTCCCTTTCATTTGATGTGCTGCACGCTGAGATTCAACTATCATTAACGAAGATTTGGCTTAGTGCCTTTCTGACATATTGGGTCATCTTTGCTTTTTCTCTGTCGACGAATTCTGCATTTCTTATCCTTTTATTTGACTTGCTATACGCGACGATCCGATCATTATTAGCGAATATACTACTTTGTGCCCTTCTGACAGTTGCGCAATTATGATTTGTAATAACTGATTCATTTTCACAATCCCTCACACACGCCACCACCTCCCACGTTGACTACGTCACTTTCAAGGTTTTAATGTTTTATCACCATCATTATTATTTTTTGACCCTCATTCTCCATTTCAATTTCATCTAGCACAATTCATCGAGCCATATTCGATATCTCTATTCTGATTGGCTGACCGATACTACTCTATAACAGAAGTTAGGTTGGGTGTTCCACAAGGTTCCGTTCAAGAGTCTGAAAATTCGCAAAATGAATTTTCATACAATAAAACATGGACTTTAGTAATTTCCTAATGATGCTTCCTCACTTGGTTAGTGGAACGCGTTAAGTGTTAAATGAATGTCATATTGAATCACGAAAAACCGTTACGACAATAACGACGAAAGGATAACGATTGAATGCACGCAAACCATCGAAAACGGTCAAAAATGCACGCAAAACAGTCACACGCAAAACGGTGACACGCAAAACGGTCGAAACGTTTGTAAAACGGTCGCTTCTCCCATTTTCGAATGTTAACTCCACAATACGTAATTCTTCGACACTTATGGGTCTTCTCTTTCTCCTGATGATGCTAACTTGGTTAACAAAGATATGAGACTTAGTGCCCTTTTGGAATGTTGGAATGCTACACTTCTGTTAAACTGGTATGTTTTTTTCTTTAATGATGTATTTTGTATACACATTAATATCATATTTCAAACCGACATGTTTTTTTTCTAAAATGATATATTTTGACGCACCCTGTATACTTGGACGCCATGTTTGTTCTCAATGATGTATTTTGAGATACCTTGTAACATTGAGGGGTCACACTTTGAAACGATACAGCCTTAAATATCTGTGAAGTTTATTCTTAAATCTCTTTCATTATTATTAATATATCACTTTTGGATTTTCAATTTTCAACGAGTCGTTCAAGAATAATTGCAAAACCGGCAACGCAAATTGCTCCATAAACAACGATTTATTCTACAACTGGTAACACCTGCTTGCGCCAGCAACTGGTTAAACCCCGGTACCATCTCCATCTCTCTTTGCCTCGATGACGTCACACGCGTCTCTCGCTCTTACACACACACATACACATCATTATATGAAATATTAATTATTTCTCAAATCTAAGTATATTTTCCTCTCTTCTACATGATGATGATAATTACAGTCTACGGAAATAAAAAAAATGTGGATTCGTAATTATAAGGTAATATATATTAGATAATAATATAAACATCGTTGCCTTGGGAGAAACTTTGCTCAATAATCGTAGTGACTTCGAAATGTTTGATATTATGGGATACCTATGCCATTCCTAGGAATGCCCTAGGAAGAGGTATTGCTTTCTATCCATAAAGTATAAACAGAAGTCAATAATTGTATCTGTGGTTTACCACCAGCCTTCTTCCACCATAACAAATTGTTTAAATGAGATAGAGGATATTGTAATTAATTATCCACTCGAAAGTGACATATTTATCATAGTCGGTGATCTCAACATTGATTTGCATATGCGTAATCGTAAATATAAATTTTTACTTGACAAATTCGATTCATATATTTTGGTTCAGCTAATGAATATCTCAACTAGAATAACTAATGTAAGTCAAACGCTCATAAATTTGATGATTGACAATAACTCACAGCATTTTTCATCAATAAATTTTCTCGATATTTATGGTGTCTCGAATCATCTTGCTTTGTTATGTGAAAATTATTTACCTAAAGATGAATATTTCAAATACACAATGGACCACAATTTCAGTAACTTTGAAGTGAACTCTTTCAGTTTAGAGTTATGCAATGTCAAATGGAATACCATCCATCAATTTGATAACGCAAACGAAATGTTAACTTTTTTCAATAACTAGGTTATAAATATTTCCGATGCTCAGGCGCCTTACCGTGTGATAAAGGCAACCAAGCCACCATCACCTTGGATAATGTATAAAATAAAACGGATGCTTCAACTCAAACTTAAAGCGTTTCGATATAAAAAACTAAAAACAATTGGGTCATGGAATTACTATAAAAACTTACTGAACTATGTCGATAGTGCCATTCGTAGAGAGAAAGCTATATACCTGAACTATGTTTTGAAACATAAAAAAACAAAATACTAGTAATACCCTTATATCACTTGAAGTACTTCGTCATAAGAGTACACCTCCACAATTAAAAAACTTGGATTATCTAAATGAACATTTCACTATTACAACACTACTGAGTAAAACCCAAGAACAAACAGCCCTGCCTGATTAATTCACAATACCTTCACACGATCCTGATTTCAAATTTGGTACTGTGTGCTAGGAAACCGTCTTGAAATGCTTCAATACAATCAAAAGCAATACTTTAGGGTCTGATGAAATCTCTATTCGCACGCTAAATTTGGAACATATTACATATATTTTCAACTTTGCCTTCAAATCCAATATACTCCCCCCTCTGTGGAAACACGCTAATGTCAGGACTGTCTGGTATAAGACCAATAAGTATTCTTTCAACTCTCTCGAAAGCTATCGAAATGATAATTGAAGAACAGGTTACGAGATATATTAGTATGACTAATCTTATATTCAATCTGGATTCCATCCTCAATACAGTATAACCACAGAATTGATACTTTCAGAGCAATTGATGAGGGAAATTTGACCTGTCTTAAACTATTAGACTATAGTAAAGCTTTCGATACTTTGGGCCCCTCTGTTTTATGTAGGAAACTGAAATATTTTGGCTTCTCTGGCGGTGCAGTTTCACTCCTGGATAGTTACTTAACTGGACGAACTCAAACTGTCAATGGTGAACAATATTCTTCCTTAAGAAGACATTATGGCATTTCACAAGGCTTAGTCTTGGGACCTCTACTCTTTGTATAATATAATTATACATATCGTTCAGTTTCAGTGAAGTCATCACAGTGAAGTCATAAACATAAACTTGGAACTACTTTTTGATGCATGTCTTGCACACAATTTGAAGCTCAATCAAAAAAACTCACCAATGATGCTGTTTGTTTCCAAAAGAAAGAGAAAGTTCGTCGCCAACTCACTTACTGTATGGTGGCAGCAAGCCATTGATGTTCCACTATTGAGCTCACCCACTACAACCTCAATATACCCCGACACAAAGAAAACCTCCGGCCTTGCCGCCGCGACCATGTTACCCATTCTTTCGGTATTATAGTAACTTCTTCGCGATGTTTAGTGGTATACAGTACGTGCCAATAAAGATAAGCTTCTGATGCGCCTAGAACTGATGTCCCGACAATAATAAAAATGCATTATATATATAAAATAAACTAATAATTTAATGGATGTTATTGTGTGTCGATAAATTGGTCACTGACAAATACACAAGGTGTCTTAAACCTCTAACAAAATTCGAAATCCCTGTTTAATCTTGAAAGTTATAGAAAAAAGTTAATATGATTGATTTTAGGCACAACTAAGATCGATGTGTCATCATGTGGTGACAACCATATGTTATATTTTTTATAGAACGCCCTGTATTTAATTGCATTTATAGTATAGAATGAAGAGAAGTCACTGTCGTCGCTTGAATGTGGGAAAGCATACCATTTAAAAACTAAATATTCGATATTCATTGATACAACACCATCAAACTATCATAGATTTAAGACTATTAATTGACAACAGCAACCTTAACATTTCTAGTTCCCTTATCAATTTTTACAGATCATTCAATTGTCATTGACTATTCATAAATGTGTTCATCTAATAGTCTATGTTTATCTAATTAGTAAAAAAGAAGAATCACAGAATTGGTTACCCCAAACTAAATATTATCGGAATGAAATTTGAAGTTATTTACTTGTTGCTTGCAATGATTACTTTTCACCATAAACAAAGTGCCCAATACACTTTTTTATTAGTTTTATAGTAATCATACACAGTTAATATTAGAGTTTTTCCTCATTTTGAAGTTATAAAATTGGCTTACCAACTTATAACTTCATTCACGACTCAACTTTTTGCCTAGCTCAAGACTATTTACTTCTGTTGCGCTACTGACAATGCGACATATAACTCGAGTGAGCAGATTCTTTCAACACAGAATGATTTTACATTTCTGTACCGACTCATTTTTGACGGCGTCCACCGTACAGTGCTAACGCAGAATTAAGGCAACTGCCTCTCAAGAAGGCAACCGCGGTTCGATTCCAAGCGAGGGTTTTTTTTCATTCATCGGATTCGACGAGCTATAAAATCGTATGAGGGATTTAGGTCATCTAGAATGAATAAAGTTTCTAAGTTATTTTCCCGGTATCTATTTTCGACCAATAATTTTTCGTTATAGAATATTTTCGCAAGTATATGGAAAATATTGAAGAGTTAAAGAGGAGGATCTCGAAATAGAGCACGAAAAAATCAACAATTATTAAAAATAGTAGAAACTGAAAAAACTTTTCAATCAATTCTGCTGTTGAACTTTGTTTCATTTTAGGCCTTATATAAACATGTCGATGAAGAATTTCTTCACTCGTAAGTGATTGGTATTACTATGTTGAAGAATACACTGTGCAATTTCTGCAAAAAAATACGATTGCAATTTATTGAGTTGATTTTTTTAGTGTTGCATGCATGCCAAGCTCACAAATTTTATATCTTAGGATAAATTATAGAAAGTTTCATATACTCATCATCTTGCATGTAATTAATCTTTTATTTTGCCATTTTGCTGCAGTGGTATCTGAAAATGGTGAGTTGCATGACATAAATGGAAATATAAGTAACTCGAGGACTCTTATAAGAAAATATTATCAAATATTCCTAAATTTCAACTTTGATTCTCTTTCAGAATGATGAAAATGAAAAAATTATCTCCCAGGATTATTTGAATGTAGAATGTTCATGTGAATAAGGTTTTCAAATATCCATTTCCCAATATTTTCAGGATATCTATTTGAATGAATCACTTGTTCCGGTAATTATCATATCGCGACGTATTATTCAGATACTGCATCAATTGTCAAATTCATCTTGTGAAACATAAATTTTGTAATTGATTTTTGAGACATATTTCTATGGAGGACTCTATTTCTTACTGTTTCCTTGGTTATATAACCCTCCATAAACTTAAAAATGAAGCTACATCAATACAGAATCTGCTTGAGTATAATAAAGGGCAAACTGAAAAGTTCACCTCCAAAAGTTGCTGCATTATATAGACCACTGAAGTGTCCAATTAGTCAATAACTTTTCGTATCTATAGAGTTTGCTTACATATTGAAAAAATGCAATTAAAAAGTATGTAAAACTCAAAATTAGCTTTCTTTGGTGGTCGAAGTCTCGGAACTCAATTTTTTTTCGTTTTCAATGCCTAAAATTCTTTCAACATACATCCAAAGGATGAAATATCTAAATGTCATATGCGATAGGCATATGGAAACATTTGTTGAGGTTTTCATTTCCTTTTTCAACCTCTCTTCTTGGTAATGCTACCTGTTGAAATAAATAAGCAGATTCTTTGAGTTTTCTGATTTTTGCATGAGTTTCTTTGATAAAAATTTTTGTTTCACTCGATTCTATAACGTGATCACAAGATGATTTTAGAATATGCTTCGCCATCCACTGATGTGTCTTCTCCTCAATATATTCACGATTCTCATTTTTTCTCGCAACTAGAGGTCTTGAGGTTTTACTAATATAACTTTTTCCACAGGAACATGACAATATATACTGTTGTGTTTACTGCCTTGGTAATAAATCGTACTTGGGGAGAAATGAATGAAGTAATACTGTGTTGTTGAAAATTTTTTCTCATTTAATGTAAAATTTCTTCTGAATTTTTTTCAAATTTGAAAAGATGAAAAATATTAGAGGTCATCACCTGAATACTTATTTTTCCTTGAATGACCCTAATCATATTTGGTTATAACCAACAGCATGAAGCGTTTGGTTGAATCTTCTATAATGGGTAAATACCAACGACTGAAAATAACGGTATTGATGTCTGACAGTACTGATATACAAGTTGGATATAGTCTTACAGTGAAAATTTGATTATAGAAAACTTATCGACAACTACATCGATAGAAATTATATACTTACGAGAAATTGAGATGCAAAGTACATGAGTATTTTTTTATTAAAGGAATACCAACAGTGTATTCACAAAATGAAAAGTTTAGTGGCCAGGGGCTATAAAAACTCAAGGAATCCCAATGTTGATCAACATTGGATATTGCAACTTCAAGCGGGAAAAAAGACGTAAAGTACATGGGTATTTCTTCATTGAAGAAATACAAATAGTAGACAAAATTATCCAGATTATTGAATGATGAGCCAAAGTATAGTTTGAAAAATTTAAAATAAAGTAAATTTTCATTGGAAAAACATATAGCAGAAAATCTATTTCATTATAACAATGTATGTCGGCGTGAAGAAAAATATATTTACGCTAGCAAGATGCAACCTTCACGCATATAGGGAGTTCTGCAGGATTTGTTGGACGTGGCCTCATAACTTTAATTGCTGAGCGAAGTTATAAAATAGAGCATATGCATTTGTTTCTTTGCAGATAATAAAATTTTATTTTTTTTTTCAGATACGATTAGCCGCCCTGAACGAGGCGTACGCCGGTGATGTGCATGGAGTACGCGGAGCAGACTACGCGTGTTATCGTGAAGCGAGAAGAGCCGGCCTCCGAGGAACCTTCAGAGCGCTGTTGTCATCAAGGGTTCAAAATATAGATTCCATAGTGCGGCAGGCTGACAGGAGACTTCCTGTCTCCAATCTGAGAGGAGAGGTTCTTTTCAACTCATGGTAAGGATGAAAATGTTTTTCAAATAGGTTAGCATCATGATTCAATGAAATGAGAGTCTAGGCATCTATAAAAGGCATTTATATAAATATGGAAATCAGATAGGTAGGTGAGTCTAACGAGTGAGTATATTTGATCCTCCAATACAATCTGTGAGTAGTGGACTAGGCGAAGAATCTTTTAAGGCAGCTGGCGACAGTGTGACTCTGTAAAACACTGAAAACCTTATTTCGTCTGCGGCGGGACAGGAACAATTTACATGCTTCGCTAGCAGGGTGTAAATTTCCTAGTGAAGATATTCCATTCGGAAGTTGACTGATATGTGTACATTTCTTCAGTCTGAAGAGGTCTTCATCGGGGCGTAAGTGAGCAAAAAATGTATGGCTTGGGAAAAAGTTCTCCTCTGTCGCATTTCAAAAATATGCTCTCTCATGGGTAATGGAAAAAAATCTATATTTAAAGTTTCACATCTCTAAAGCTGTATAATTTTGAGCTTTGACTGTGACCACTTTCAATCAGCACATCAAGAACTACAACATATCAGAATTTTGCCAAAATTCAAGGCAAGCCGTTTCTCATAAGAAATGTGCGGGGTCCTTTATCAAAATATTGAGGAAACATTTTACCATCCGAAACA
>WOGN01009200.1:0-10932 GCA_015342105.1 Leptinotarsa texana | reverse complement strand
AAAATTATTTTAATTTTTGAATAAAACCATCTCATCTCCAACGTGCCAAGTACGAGGAGAAAAGCTTTTCCTCCTCGTACTTGGCACGTTGGAGATGGCGTAACAGCCGAAAGCGCTTTGCAATTTAAAAATAAAAATTTTTTACACGAAATACGACTCCTTTCCTGATTTATCAGTAACTTGTATGCAGTTTTAACAAATCTCACTGTTCCAGAAGGTCTTCTGCTTCTTTGCTAGCAAACTCAGGGGCAAATATTATGGATATCAAGAAACACGGAGGATGAAAGTCTACATCAGTAGTAGAGGGTTACATCGATCAATTTATTTCTTATAAAAAGGCTATTGCTGAAAGAATAATCCTAACATCTAGCTCCAGCGTTAGAGCATCAAATATATTACAAGGCTCTTCAACATCGCAAGGTATTAATATCAGCAGTTGTTCTAATTGTACTTTTCATATTTATGTTTATGATTATATAATTGTTGTATATAATACATTTGTAACAGAATTTAATTGTATCTATATCTACTGTTCATAATAAAACTTCCTTGAAAATTGAATTATCATGTTTTGTTTATTGCTGGGTGTGTTTAGGGTGAAAAAAAATCGTGTTAAAAATACTTTCAACACGCTACTTTGTAAACATCATCTTTTAATACTCTTGACAGCCATTTAAAGTATCACTTTCAATGACAGTTGTATAAAAAATAAATTTCGTTTCTAAAATTTCTCCGTTTTGAATAATCAAAAAAAATCAAAACTCAGAAAGAGATATATCCTTTGCTGAAAGGACCCCAAAGAAAGTTCCTTTCTATTTCCAGTCATCTAAACAACCAGTTGATACATCATCAATTAGCAATAATTAATCAGAGGTCTCTCTAATCATTCGTATTATTTCATTCTTACCGATTTGGAAATAGGACTCATACAGGCATATACATACACACTGTATATAAACAACGAGGCCAACGGAATCGCGATAAAAAACACACATCACCATATTTGAAATTTATTGTAACCTATATCACCTGAAAATCTTACGACACTGTCGAAAGTGGGTCAACACCTTCCGTAAATCGCCGAAAAAAATCAATTCGTTTTACATTTATGTGCACGGCCGTTGTTCTTACCATAATCATTTCTAAAAAGTTTATTACGCAGCATAACATTATATTTATTGCTCCATTTGGTTTAGAGAATAATACCTGCTTAGTAACCAGTCCAATACAAAGAGAAGAATAAAAAAAGGCTACAGAAATATTACGCTGGCGCTTCTGATTTTCTTCCATCTGAATCAATATTTCGGTAGGTTGAGGTTGTGAAACAAAAATTTCAAATTCAATTTCAATTCAAATCAATTCCGTTCAATTCTATTCGATTCGATTCAATTCGATTCGATTGGATTCAATTCAAATCAATTCAATTTAATTTATCCAGAAGTACAAGATTTAGAGAGTATGATGTTTTTCTGTTTATAATTTGATTTTCATTAAAACATTCAAAACAGTCAAGACAGCGTTCGAATATTTTGGCGTTTTTATTTATTTCAGAGGTTTTACCAGATTCATGCATTGGGGTGTAATTTGAAAACTCTCAATTTTCGAAGAATATTTGCTGTGTAAAAATATTGATTAATGAAGGATATCAGTAGATCGATTATTAAATTGAATAGATTTTCAAAAATTTGCAGTCTCAAGTCTGCTTTTCCTTTCAATCCCATATGCTTGGGTAGGTTATAGATTAGGTTAATTTTCAATAAAAAATACATACAATAAGTTTTGTAGAAGGTGGGTCCCATCATAATTTCCCAAATGTGAATATATGAAAATAAATCTCTCTCATATAAAATATGACCTACTTATGAATCATTTGGCCCCCCGGTAGAAATGGAGGATTGATAAAAATCTCAAGAGTCAGTTTTGGTCGAATTCACATGAAACTAGCAATTCTGGAAGTTTCAGGTGATAATTAGACTGCGTGCAGCCAACGTTAGATGATTTATCATTCATTGTCTAGTGCAGACGATATATTTGCCAACATCCATGAAAGCTCATTTTTTCAAGATATTCTTCAGCTAAAGACGCATTCTGCCTTCAACATCTCATCAACGTGGTCATAATGTCAAATATATACTCCTCTGGATCCCTTGAACACAGATTTTTTGGCAATTATTGACGCCATTTTTACGAAGTTGTTCTTCCAACTGGTTATACGGCACAGCGAACTTGTCTATAAGTTAGAAGAAATATTTTTCCTAAACAATTAGTTGGTTGTGAAGACATGTAGTCTCCTGGTGTTGTCATTGTTTTGTCATTGTTTTTCGCCAAATTGCACAATTTCATCGGTTTTTGACTGTGGTACATATACTAAGAAAACTAATATTTTATCCTACATCCAAGTAACTTACATATTCACAAGTTCTTGGCGCCAACTTCCATCATATTCTCAAAAAATTGATGACACTGTGTTCTTTAAATAGTCTCATTCGGTATCTCATTAAAAATTTAGTTTTGTTTTCCAAAATCTTTTTCGCATTCTTATTTCAACTGAGACATTGGTGAATGAACTAACAACATCAAATTGTACTAGATCTCCTCCGTTTTAAAAATGTAACCCATTGAGTTTTCTAATAAGTCAAAGTAATTCTTTATGTAACTTAATTGATGGATGTAGCCTTTACTACGTGGTAGGAAACCATAATGAAGAAAAGAGAATTGAAACTTTCTATTTTTTTTACCACTTGTTCTTATAGAACGAAACTGCAGTAACATTAGTTACAAATAAAAGTGGTTAAAAACATATAAAGTTTCAATTCTCTTTTCTTCTTTATGTACCTAATTATTTCCATTTTTTAGACTTTAACTTTGGAGGAGATATTTCGTAAATATTTGGTAAGGCGATATTTTTGGAAAACCATAAAAATATAGAGGTTTAATGTAGTGAGCGATGAATCAAATACATTATTCTTTCGATACCAGATGGTCTGAAAAATTCGTAGACTAACAAACAGATACAGGAGGGGCTTGTAATACCTGTTCCAAAAGTCAATTTCCCTACAAGTCTTGATGATTTAAGACCCATCATCATCCTGCCAACTATGTCCAAGGTATTAGAGAGGGTCATTGAAACACAATTACGTGACCACCTTGATAAATATAATATCCTTTCACCCAATACAGTCAGGATTCAGACCAGGATATAGCTGCGGCACAGCACTCCTAAATATAACGGACGATTTCTTTAAGGAATTAGACAAACAAAAGATCGGTGTTTTAGTATTATTAGATTATAGTAAAGTATTTGACACGCTTAATCACGATATACTGCTCTCGGTACTTCACTTCATAGGTTTAGAAAATCAAGCACTCAAGTTCTTCAGAAACTATATCACAGGAAGATCTCAGAGAGTGGTATTACAGGGAATTTCATCTGACGATGGATCTGTATCACGTGGAGTAGCACAAGGTTCGATTCTCGGTCCTCTGATTTTTACTATCCACACATGTTATTTTTCCAATTCTTCAAAATACTATCGAATCCATATGTACGCAGATGACACTCAAATCTACTACTTTTTCGATTCAAACACATTAGCAGAGTTTCATCAGAAAATCAATGAAGACCTGCTTCAAATTGTAGAGACATGACTTAATTATAAACTCATCGAAATCGTCTGTTATATTATTTGGACCTATTGATCCACCTGATAAACATTAAGTTAGAAGGTAATCAACTAACTGTAAAAGATAAGTCTAAAAACCTTGGGTAATTTATCGATAGTAAGTTAAAATTTACCGATCAAGTATCTTACGCAAAACTTAAAATTTTATATGGTCATTATGAGTAGGTCACTCAAAACTCTTTTATGCAACTCTCTGGTACTATCTCAAGCCAGCTATTGCGATTTCGTTAATGGGCTCTATCTGACTGTAAAAGATACATCTAGAATCCAAAAACTGCAAAATTCCTGCCTAAGACTCATTTTTGTAATCCGGAAGTTCAAAAGAATCTCTTATACTTTATTTACTACGGAATGGTTTTCAATGAGGAATCGGTGGAAACTTCATGGCCTATCTCTATTACATAAAGTGATAATAAATAAAACTCCCTTTTATCTCACTGAAAAAATTAGATACAGGACAGACTTTCACAATTTGAATTCAAGGCATAAAATTTCCCATCACCGCACTAAACAATTCGAAAAATCCTTCCCTTACAATCTGATCGAAGCATACAACCTACAATCTGAAAATATAAAAACAATGTCAGTGGTCAGGTTTCGTAAACACCGACAGAAAAAACTTTATGAGGACTAATGTTTGATTATACACTTATTTAACTACTTATCTTTGGGACTTTTCAAATCTATATTCTTTAATCTTAGTATTTTTTTATTTTGTATTCCAGTTTCCCGAGGAAGACCAGTCTCGACTGATCGGGCTCCTTTTAATCATACTATTACTTTATTGTTAGATTTCATACAAATATGGTTGATAAATTATTATTATTGTTATTATTATATTAATATTATATAATTTTTTGAATTTCACCATCGTTTGTATTTCAATAAAATATAATACTATGAGAACTTAGGGTTGTTAGGTCTCTTCGTCCTGAAATTATAATGAAGAGTAAAGGCAAGCGATGTAGTCTTAAATTTTTGATTGAATCTAAACTTTCTAGTAACTCTGTCACATGATGTATTTACGAACACTTAAATCACCTTGAACTCCTGGTAAGTTCGCCTGACAGGTCCTTTATTTTTAATTATATGTTCGACACATTGTTAATTTCTACGGCCTTATTTCATGCTTTACAAGAGTTCGTGGTGATGAAAAATTGTTTTCATAACTATTCAATCTGGATGTTACTGAGATTTTTAGCATCAAGTAGAAACATATTTTTCATTTCAACGTATGAAATTAGCTATCCGAGGACTTCGGAAGGTCGTTTTTTTACCCAATGAGAAAAATTCACTCTAGTTTTGCCATGTATCGGAACAAATATGTATATATCGTCCTTACTTTCTGTTATATGAATGTCACTGGAGTTTTATCCCAACACCAAACTGTTATTTTATCACCTCTACAGGTGATATACCATAGATACCTGCGTCTCAAGTGTCTCAATTCAATTTCACAATATTGCTTTGGCTTCCAGTCTTAAATTAATTTTACAATATGTCAGAATGTAATAGTCAGGTGAATCTAATGAAAAATTATTTTAACAAGATGTATAGTATACTAATAGGTAATGGCGAAACAATGTTTCGACATTTTCCTCAAATATAATCAATGTGCTTGTTCCAAGAGAGTTGAGCATCAATGTTCAAACCTAAAAGTTTTACAGATGAGGTTTGGTGTATTGACTTGCTATTTATTTTGACCAGAACACTGCGATCATTCTCATGTAGTGAAAAGACGATTGTATTAGTTTTTGAGCTGTTCAGAATGAGACATTTTGAGTACCATATTTTTGCATATTAGTAACTGCTTGATTGGCCTGAGACAATTCCTCGTAATCTGAAGATTTCAGAGTGAACAAAGAATCGTCGGCAAATTGCACTGTACAATGTTGATCATTACTGTTGTTGAGGTCCTGTATGCTAGGACGCTACCCTGGGGAACACCGGTGGGAACGACACAGGTTCTAGAGTGGAAGGTCCCATCCTCCAGTTTAACCCTCACAGTTTGCGTTCTGCAATCTAAATAAGATATCAACCAATCAAGAGATGAGCCACGAATTCCTAGACAAAACAGCTTGCTCGAAAGTAAATCGTGATCAACAGTGTCGAAAGCTCGTGACAAGTCGAATAAAACACTCATCGTTTTTTCACCTCTGTCGAGATTAGAAATGACTTCATTGACTGAATTCATCGTGGCATCCTGAGTGGAATTGTCAATTTAGAAGCCATATTGACAGTCTGGGATGATTTTATACTTTTTGCAAAAAGAGAGTAGCCTTCTTTGATAAGTTTTCTCGAATATTTTGGAAAATGCAGATAGTAACGCAATTCCTCTGTAATTGGAAACCGAGTGCTTGTCATGTCTCTAATGGATAGGCACTATTATTACATTTTTGAGTCGAGTAGGGAATATACCTTCGACTAAGGAAATATCAATGAGGTATAGGATGGGTTTGATCAGATTTTCAACCACGTTGAACAAGAGGTTGCAAGGTACTTCCTCCGTGCCACTGGAAGTCTTAGAAGATATCGACTTCATCCAGAGGATATAAAAAAAATAAGTTGGAGTTGATGTTACAGTTATTTACTGCAATAGGAGATGTTTCTTTGACTAATTTTTGGACAGAATTCAAGAAGTAATCGCTGAATGTTTGGAAGATATCAACACTCTCGTTTACAGATACTTCATCATCATCATCATCAATAACATATTTCGGCAAGAATTGGCTTCTTTTATCATATGCGGTATTCTGTTTGATTATTTATAAACTTATTTGTGACTTCAAGAAATTTGTGGCCCAACTAAGATTTCTTTAAAGTTTGTGTCTTTTGTTGATGCTGTTTCAAAAGTAATTTATATTGTTGGTTAATGATTTCATCAGACTGGATTTTACTGATGTGAAAAATATCTCTGAGTAATTTTCCTTCATTACCGATCTCCTTTAGTTATCCAAAGTTTATTGTACTAGTTTGATGTGATTCCTGAGGAAAGGCTTTATCGAAAGGTTTGAGAAATGAGTCATAACAAATTGAGAATTTTACATCGGCATTTCCGTTACTGGAGTATATAGATAGCCAATCCTCACGAGCTAATAAAGCATTCACAGTCAATAAAGCATTCAAGTTTTGATCACAGAAGGATCTTTTAAGAAAATAATTGGTTATCTTTACAGAATGAGAGGTGATTGGTAAAACTATATTCTGGAGTGCATGATCCGAGAAATCTATGTGACTGACGGTGGAATTGGAGATATTCGATGTAGAGGAAAAAAATTGTTCACCATAGACATGCTATTGCCCTGTATTCTTGTGCAGATAATTTGCATGGCCATCAGTGGAATTCTTATGGAAGTTGAAATCAAAATCGCCACAAACGATACAAGAGGTTTGAACATTTTTTTTAAAAACAGAATCAAGAAATAGTTCCATATTATGTATGAATGATAGACTATTGGAAGATGGAGGTCTATAGAAACAGTTAACGCGGATTTTGGAGTTGTGAGCGGTTATTTTGACAGCAGCATATTCAAACGTACCCTGAGATTTTTCGACAGTAGGGGTAAGACTGTATAATAGTGAATATGTTTAACAAAGATAGCTACCCCTCTACCAACCTTATCGTCACGGCAGAAATAATCGTAAAGGGTATAACAATTGACATTGACAGCTAATATTTCATTTTCTTGACACCAAGTTTCTGTTAAACAAACTACATCGGGATACTCAAGTTCACTTATTTTGTTTCTTAAACTATGAATGTTCAGATGAAAGATTACAAAAAACGGCGATTTTAGAATTGGTTCATGAGAAATGGTAGAGTTTTCACGGAAAACACAAAAATTCTTTTACCACGACGTTTTCAGGCCAGAAACCAGGTTTAATTCCATGCCACAAAAACCCATGCATTTGTTGTCTTCAAGAAGATTAATTTCTCCAAACCGGATATAATAAATTTCGCTCTCTGCTTCGATGAGGTTAAAATGAACACCAATATTGCTAGGCACAATCATGTTGCTGGAATTGGAAAGGCTGCTTCTCAAAAGCTTGAAACACTGTTCTGAACCTGAAAACTGTACACACCTTAGCAACTTTTGATGATTTATAAAGCTCAGATCAGACCTTCTTTGGAGAATTGTTCTCATGTATGAAGTTCTGCTCCCAAACATACCCAGAAGTTGCTGGATTCCATCCAGAAAATATCCATCCTCCTGATTGAAGACGCAAACATCACATGCAACTTTGATATCCTGTAACATCGAAGAAAGGTTGTAACTATAGATACTTTTACGGGAGGTGTTTAAGTGACTTGGCACATTTGATTCCACCAAGAGCGTTACATATCAGAAATACATGACGGACTGCTGCTCATCGTTTTGAGAATCAACTCAGTACACTTAGAACTTCACAGTTCAAGAACTCTTCCATCACGAGAACTGCCTTTATATGGAATAAACTACCTGAGATCGTTTTTCCAAATGAATTTAATCTCCAGCGATTCAAATCCAGTGTGAATCGCTACTTTCGCACAAGCACCGCTCTGAGAGTACCTCGAGGATTTTCACGTAGGGTTTGTGTTTTCGTTACTACACCAAAGGTTCCGAACGGTGCATCACAAATATATCCTGTAATATGATTATCCCAACAGTGATTATGTATTCACAATTTATCATTAATTTTCATCCAAGTATCGGCCTTTCCCAACATAGTTCCTGTACAAAATGTTTTTCTCAACTTTTACTAAGAACAAAACCACTTTAACGATCGTCTTTTGTCAAGTCCTCAACAAAAAGCATCAAAACAAATGCTTCCTCAGAAAAATCCTTCATCAATTCCGTCTTTGAAAAACTTACAGAAATAATTAGCGTTTTCCACTTCAACGACCAATTTTCATTAAATATTGTTCAAGAGAAGACGGGGCGAAATGAAAAATTATCGAGACAATGGAACATCGTGTAGAACACCTCCAATTAAGGCGTTGGCAAAATAAAAAGTTGCGGAAAAGTTCCTCGCAAAACGAAGAATAATTACCGACGTCAAGTGGTCCGTGAAAAAACAAATGAAAACATAAAACAAATGATGCCTAACATTCAGCGGTGGGATTGATAATTTCGCAGCGGGAACTTTCGGGTTATTATTTTTACAATCAGAGCCGTGAAATTGTAATGGCCAATATCGGTAATTTATTCAATTTTTCTGTTTTTATTGGAAGACGAGCATTTAATGGATGATTTAGTTCGGCATTTCGTTCGGGAAGAACGTTTTTAAAATTTATATTACGATTTGAATTGAAAGGAAGGGGAAAATATAAGAAACAACGGAAGATGTTGTGAAACAATATACGCAAGACAGTCTGAAAGTGATATTTGAGATTTCCTGTTCGTTGAAGTCTCGAATAAATTTAAAACATGAAACGAATGATAATTTGGGTGAACTGAATAAAAACATTGATCAAAATGATCAGTCATATAATAGTTATTAGCGATTAGGTGATATATAATATGGTACAATTCTTTTATTTGCCTGAGCCCAACCAATATGAAAGCTGAACAGGATTTTACTCTGTGTGAGTCTGTTCCATCATTTACAACAGTAAAATATTGGGAAGCAAAGTTTAAACGAGGCCATACGAGCTGCCAAGACGAGCATTGTAGTGGTCGACGAATTTTTTGTTTATTTATTTGTAGTTCATCATTTTTACAGTTTTTACAGTAAGTAACTGAATTACTTGTGTTGCGCTTTCCATCTACCACTCAGGGTATTCAATTATATGTCATTAACTGACTATATCTATATACATACATTTCGACTAATCAATTTACAGAATTGATGAACATTTGGAGTGATAAAGAGCTTGCTGAACATAATTTATGTTTAGCCGAATAAATCGAATGGGTCGGTATTGAACATAATGAATGTTTTGATTGATATTTTTAATGTAATGAGATTGGAATGGTTTTTTATGTAAACTGGCAGAAGATTGAATAATTTTGGACTGTGATAGAAAATACTATGTGTGACTTTTATTAAATTTTGATATGTTCATGGAAAAACTAGTAACGGATCTTGTTTGTTTTTCTTTGTTTGTTGATTGATGTGTCAGTTTGTTTGTTTACACCCAAGTTAAACATTGGTGGCTATAAAGTTCTTTCGCTTTCAGTAACTGCGTTTTCTGATACAGAAGTTCGGTAGAGTATAGTTTAGGTTTTGTGAATAATATTTTCAATACTGTATTTTGAGATATTTGGGGGGTATTGAGAGAATTGTTAAATGTACCACCCCAGGCAGCAAGACGGTATCTCATTACATATTCCGCTGAAGACGGTATTCCAGAATATTTCTCAATTCCTACATTTTTTTTGTTAAAAGTCTGAGCCGTTTCACAACATAGTTTATGTAGTTATCCTATCTCATATGCCGATCTGCAATAACTCCCAGTTATCGTTCGTTCTTTCTATAACAGCACAACTGCAATTTTTTGCGGTCTCTGTCATGTATATGGATTATGTTATCTACAGGTTGATCGTGCTGTAATAGGGTGAATGTAATAAATTCAGTTTTTTCCATATTCAGACTCAGAAGGTTGTGATCAAGTCATATTTGGATATCTTTCATGATTCACAAAGCGGTACTGGATGATCGTCGAGTGAAAGTGCCAATTTCAAAAAGTGCGGTATATCGTATATTATCTGAAATTTTGGATATGAGAAAGCTGTATGCAAGATGGGTGATGCGTTTGCTTACACTCGAGCAGAAACAGTATCGTGAAGATGTTTCAATTGAGTGTTTAGTGAAGTTTCACGGCAACAAATCAGGATTCTTGCGTCATTTCATAACAATGGATGAAAAAATGGTCCATCACTTCACACCCGAGACAAAAGATCAATCAAAAAGTGGACTCGAAGAGAAGAACCCGTCTCCAAAAAAGGCGAGACCGTTTCTTCTGCAGGCAATGTCATGGCATCGGTTTTTTGGGATGCGTGCTGGATAATTTCCATTGACTATCTTAAAAGAGGCGAAACTATCAATGGGGGGTATTAAGCGAACTTATTGCAACGTTTGAGTAGAGAAATCAAGCAGAAAAGACCGCATTTGGCTAAGAAAAAAGAATATTTCATCAGTTCGGACTTCCATTGTCTAATCTGATATAAAATGATTTCAGCTTTCATTAATATTTTAATTTCATTTGTTTGGTTATAGTTTGTATGTTAATTTTTAGTAAATTTAGTTTTTTGTTTAATAAAATTGT
>WOGN01009199.1:319-10933 GCA_015342105.1 Leptinotarsa texana | reverse complement strand
ACTGATGAAATGATGATGTCACGTGACGTAAACGTTCTAGGAACTCTATAAGATGAATCTCTAAATTGGGATCTACATATTGAAAGTGTCTGCAAGAAACTTAATTCAGCTCTTTTTGCAATAAAACAAATGAAATTGTGTGCAGATACCATATACTTATACTCTTATCCATATAATTTGCAATGGCATATCCACATATCTCTAAATATTAAGTCATGGGGATGCGGTACAGATTTGTAATAATATATTTTGCGTCTTTGGAAGCGAATGTGGCTACTCATAATTATAGTACACGTCGCAAAACAACAAAATTTAAGAAGTTTCCACTATATAATTTGGTTAGACCTTACAATAAACTGCCTAATTCAATCAAGGAGTCTAAATCTTATGAAATATTCAAGAAAAACACTAAATTATCAATTGAAAATTGTTTACAAGATTATTTAGGATAATAATTCTAATTTTACGGTATAGTCGAAGTAACTGATATAGTAATTCTTAAAGCTATCGGCGAACTCAAGGGCCAAAAATGCAAAGAAATAATGCCGATGTGCTTTAACGACACAAGATATATATTATTTCTCTCAAAAGTCTTTTGGATAAATATGGTTGAAAATGTGTCCATATTCTTTTTCGTAATGAGAGCCGTGGTGTTTTTTATATTCAGTTTCTTAGAGTCTCTCACGTGTTCTGACACGTGTTGGGCATACCGCCAGGTATGCCCGACATAGCATTTGTAACAGCTTCAACAGTTCAATTTGTACACTATATTGGATTGTATTTCTTGTGTTTTTTTGTTTTTTGTTTTGAGAAAAAATGGTTTTCAACTGTATTTTCATTTGAAAAGGATCTTCAATTTGTTCGGTACTGAGTAGCATTCCAGTTTATTAGATACATTCTCTAGTTTTATTTATATATGACAAATTATGATTTTAATTTTGTTATTATGTAGTACATTTATTGACTTACCATATGTACGTTAGGTACCGAAATGTTAATAAAGATTGATTGATTGATTGATTGATTTACACTGTCATTGCCAATTGCCTGGTTAATTCAATCTTTGAAATATTGGGATCGCAGCTTTTGTTTAGAAGTTTTGGCAAGTATACAAAGTCGTGGATTTTATTCAACGATAAAATGTCAACTTGAAATTGCCTGGACAGTCGCTTTGGTCCTACATTTCGCTGAAGAAAAGACAAATACACGGAACGAAACCTGCCGACAGGTCACAATTGAGTTTTATGGGCGGGTTTTTAGAAATTTCAATATTACCTGGTTGAACAAGAGTCTGTCAAAAGTTTGGATACTTCCAATGAACAAATGTCCATCTTGGGTGCCGTTGTAAACCGAAGAATTGTACCTCGCCGAACCGTTGTAAGCAGGGTAGTTGTTATTGTAACCATTATTGATGAACGAGGAAGGCGGCCTGCCGTAACTAGTATTATTATGAATCGAATGGTTTGTTGCCAACGTTCCGTTGATCGTCGGTATCAAAACTTGGACGGGATGGTAGTAAACTTGGCAGTCGAAGCCATTGAAGATCGCTATGGCGACCAGTAGACCAGCTAGCACTTTCATCGTTGATTTTTTTCGTTCGTAACTGATTTGCTAACGAGGTTGCATTATCTTTTATACTTCGCAATGTGTTTGCCAGATTGTGTTTGAATTACTGCAGATAAAAGGGGTAAATATTGATTTTTTATGGCTGTACTGTCAGTCAGGGAGATTTAGTCTCGTGAGTCACGGTATTGGGAAATTTCTACGATGCTATGACGCTAATACATAGAGGAAAACAACCTATCGTTCTTGTAAATGTATGCAGTCTAAACTTGGTTTATAAGTGTAACTGATGTGTCGAAATTTGAAAAGTTGTTTTGATGGTACAGTCAAAATATGTAAGTATCTCGGAATTTGAGATACCAAGCTATAAACTCGTATAAACATGTATTTTGAAACCCTAATCGTTGTCTCAAAACCTACCACTAATAAAATCTAAGGTCGGAGGTCAGAAGAATCGATTTTTTGCAAATATCTCGTTTCCTCTTTGTCAACTTTGAGGTGCAGCGACATTACTGTCCATGCGCGACTTCTTTAAACTTCTTGGGGTTTCCTGCGTGGCAGATGTTGAATTCTGCCATTTGTTAGGTTAAGTTGGTATCTCTTGTACTGAGTAACATTTATTATTATCATTATTATTTTATTTGCAAAAAAATGTATATTTTTGTTACCTTTGACCTTAAATTTTGTTGATCGAGTCCGCTCTACCATTTATAGGTTGTCTACCATTTCAGGTTGTCAAAATATAAGTTTATACGAGTTTATAGCTGGTTATCTCAAATTCCGAGGTATTTACTAGGATGATTGGACTATTAAACTGTCTGGAAGGCCCATAATCGCATTTTTTTTGTCGGATATTGATTGAAAGTTAGGAACAGAAAGAGCAAATGGCCGATACTTGATGAAAATCCATAACGTATTCAAAAAAACACTTTATTGTGTGAGACTTTCACTGTGAAGGTGGTTATCATGATCATAATAAATATGCTTTTGCGATTTTCCACAAACCATCTATACGGACATTGTTTTGATTTATAAACTATGACAGTGTCGTTTGAAAAGCTACGTATGAAACCACTCGTTTTTGAATTGAAAATATCGTTAAGGAATATGTAGAATAATATGTACCCTAAAATTGTTCCTGGTGTAACTCCACAATTCATTATTTCCTCTGAACTAATATCGTGCCTTATTTTAACACATTTTGCTTCCGATTTTGTAGATAACTATGATTCAGTTGAATTGATAGATGTAGCCGTTACTACGTAGTAGTAGCAGCCGTTACGTAACGGTTACTACGTAGTAGTAACGACATCGTGAGAGATGAGAAATAAAGAATCTTTCTATGTTTTTTTACCACTTTTATTTGTAACTATCGCTATTGCAGTTATCAAAGGGAAAAATACCTCAATGTTTCAAAACTTCAACAATATTTCCAATACCAAAAATTCTGAACACTAATTTAGCTGAACAACTAAGATCAGTAAATATGTTACCGTTTTGTGACAAAATCTTAGAAATAGCGGTACTAAATCAAATGATGGAATATATTGATGTAAATAACATTATCTGTTCGTACCAATCAGGATTTCGTAAATCTCATTCGTGTGAATCAGCACTTCAATTTGTTATATCAGACATGAAGATTGCTTTGGATAAACCTGGAGTTGGAATATGTGCAGTTTTCATTGATATGAAAATTTTAACATGTTCCATACTATTCTTTCATTTTTTATATTTTCTTCATACATTGTAATCTTATTATCCGATGATAAATAAACCATTCATTCAAGATTGTGCTATTTGATACCGTTGGACTTTTTCTTGTGGGGTGTATGTGAATAAGCCACAAACTACAGCGGTCCCCAAAACCAACTAAACCCATGCCATCGATGAAATTCAGGCTGATTTTTGCGCCAGAATAATGGAAAATTGAACGTTTCGGATGCGCTACACCCAGAGAAGCCGTGGAGGACATCTGGAAGATGTTTTACTCAACACACAATAGGTCAAATGAATAATGAATTTGAAGTTTTAAAGATAGGAAGCGTTCAATGAAAGACCCCATACCATTGAAGGAACGACCAGCACATGCAAAAATTTGCTCTGTGGAAAAATGTGTGTCTCTTGTACGTTATTTATTGACCATCACGTCATTAGCCGAGGAAGTAGTTGTTATAACCTAACCTTATATACTATTTTACAAAGAAGAAGAAGAAGAAGAACTATGGTTATAACATTGTGGAGTATACAGACAATTATGCATTGTTACGATACTACACAAACCACGGCAACAGTCATAGAAATACGATGTAACAAAAAGAAACGATAAAAAAGCCTATACTTTCATATTTATTTACGCTATAAAAATTGTATTGAATTTCGACTGAATGATTTATTCGGTGTCTCAACCGTAAACTCGAATGTTAAAAGTCCACAAACGCTAGAAATAAACTAACTCGGTGACGACTCGCGATACATATTTATGTGTTTCCTCAAACTCATTTCTGGTTGTTAATAATTTTATTACAACCTGGTTGAATACCAGAAACATGTTGAATAACAAATATGCAGGCCCGAAAACCAAGAGTAGAACTATTTTCGATTTAAAAACAACAGACACCAGTAGAACGTGTTGAATTGCACAAGCTTGGGCGTTGTTGGATATTTGCCAGGGACACACCAAAGAATCCTATGACTTGACTGTTTTGTATTTGTGATACAGAATTATTTCAAGGAATTTCACTATGAAAATGAAAGCAGAAGAATTGTTATGAATATAAATATGATTCAGTATCAAAGGTAGCAAATAGTGAGATTCTCAGAAACGTTTTACAAAAACTCAAAACATGTTTCGCTATACAATACCTTCTTCAGACGTGTTTCTATACAAACACGTGTATAGCGAAAAACGTGTTGCGCTTTTCTAAAACTTCTTAGTGAAAATCTAACAATGAAGTGTTTCTTGAATGCGACATTGTGCTGAATGGCGTTCTAACTAAGTTATCAGTCATTAAATTTAGAAGTGTCTTGCGTGTCCATGGAATTTGCATCAAATTTTGTGAAAAAATTTTATAAAGTGCTGAAGACTACTTGTAGTGTCGACAATGGCACAAGCTTTCCATAGAAAGTCAAGAATGTCAATGACGACGCTCACACTGCATCTAGTGCATCGGGAGTTCTTGCCACATGGTCGTACGGTCAATAAAAAGTATTATCTTGCGATAAGCAATACCAAGAAAACGGCCGGTATTGTGAGGAAACAATTCATGGCTTTTGCATCAGTATAATTCCCTTGCTTATTCGTCATTGCTTGTTCGTAACGACGACACCGTTTTAATGCCTCAGCCACTTTATTCACCAGATTTGGCCCCAGCGACTTCTTCGTGTTCACAAAATGGAAGAGATCCATGAAAGGATGGCGTTTGGCGAAGACTGAGGAGGTAAAAGCGTATCGCTCAGAGAGTTCAATATAAAATAGAAATAAATGATTAAATGAATATTTTTTGAGGAAATAAAAAATTCACTTCATTTTTCAACAAACTTTTACTACAACGTTAATGAATTCTAATAAAAATAAGAAGATCTCTGGAGCAGTTGGTAGCTGACCCTAATTTTCATCAACAAATCATCTTCAGCGATGAAGACCATTTCTGGATGAATGGGTAGGTGAACAAATAAAAGTGTCGAATTCAGAAGGGCATAACCGAAGGAAATACATTAAATACGTCCAAACTCATGTCCAACTGAATATCCAACAATTTGGAATTGTAACTATTTCAGAACTTCAATGTTACGCTTAATATAGTAGTATTGTTGTGTTGAAAAACTTTACTTCTGGTTCTCTCCAATGCTCTTCAGCATCCAATATACCAATAAAATTCATTCCTTGCATGTCAGTAATTCGTATTATAATTTTTTTCACAAATTTACAAATTCATTTCATTCTTTGTTTGAAGGTGGTCGACAATGTTTCATGGTGCATTAAAAAAGATTAACTGAAAAATAACAATTATATTGAGCAAAAAACTGAAACTACAATGAAACAAAAATACAAGCAACAACCAAATAATAATAATTGAACTATTAACACGAGATGAAAATTAAAAAAATTATTGACAAGGAATGATCACTTAGAACTTGTCCAGACTCTTACTACCAATAATGAAACCACTGCAAGGAGAAACAGCAGGATCAACTGATCAGTTTTGACGTGGAAAGTCTCTACACTAACGTCCCTGTCGAAGAAGCACTTCAAATCATACAGAGGAAGCTATTCGAAGATGGGGACCTGAAAGATAGAACAAAGTTACCGAGTCTGGTTGAGATACGTAGATAGTACCTTCATAATATGAAAACATGTGATTGCAGAACTAGACACCTTCCTGAAGTACATCAACAACGTAAGTCCTTCCATCACTTTCCCAATGGAGAAGGAAGTCCACAACGAATTGCCATTCTTAGACATATAGGTGAAGAGGACCGACAATAAATGGGGACGATCTGTATATCGACAACCCATTCACACGGGACAGTATCTGAACCAGAAATCCAACCACCATCAATCGTATAAGAGGAAAATCATCAAGACTCTACTAGACCGTGCTTACGGGCTTTGTAATACAAAGGAAGGTCCCGAAAACGAACTAGACATCATAAAAAATGACCTACAACGAAATAGTTACTTCAAAGGAATGGTAGAACAGTCTTCAGCTAGAAGACAGCAAGAGATCCAGAAGGAAGAGAAGCACATGTACTTCCCTACATCAGAGATTTGTCGGAAAGGGTTAGAAGGATTGGGTCCAAGTATAACATTAGAACCTGCTTCAGATCTGGGAACATTATCCGTAGCGGCCTCACAAAAACCAGGCCACCAAACGCGAACTGCGATTAAAAAATTGCATTTACCGGATACCCTGCGAGTGCAGAGAATCATACATCCGTGAAAGTAAGAGGCCATTTAAGGTTCGCATTGCCGAGCACAAGAAACACTCACAGCGAGGAGAAACCAGAAAATCAGAAATAGCATCATCAACATAACATCAAGTGGGCTCAAGCTGAAATCATCTATAAGGAGGAACACTGATTTAGGAGAAAGTTCAAAAAAGCCGCATATATGTTGTCTAACAACGCATTTAGCCGAGCTAGCGAAGAGATACGCAACATATGGAAACCTCTAATCAAGCAAAACACGAGCAAATCCCGCCAAACGGTCAGTTCCCGCTAAAACCGATGAAGCGGAAAGAGGGGATAGCTGAAAGCACTCTAATGACCTATATATAGTCAGATCTCGGAGGAATAACTCAAGTTATCACCCGAAGTCGATTGTGGATACTAACAATCGAAACGGCATGAAGTAACTTGGTTTGGAATCTTTCAATTTTTAATTTTCATTTCTTGTTAATATTTTTTTCATTTTCATCTCGTGTTGATACTGAGCCGGATAGTTCTTTTAATTTTTTGGTTGTTGCTTGTATTTTATTTCACTGTAATTTCAGTTTGTTTTTGCTTGATATAATTATTATTTTTTAGCAAATCTTTTTTAATTTTTTACAGATTCTTTCAGAGATTTTGAATCACTTTATATCATATTAGACAATGGAAGTCCGATTTAATCATTTCATACTATTTACAACTGAAATTGCTTATTGAATATCAATATATTCGTCCATAAAACGTCGTATTCAATTCGATACCATTCAGTCAAACGAGTCAAAGGTATATATCCGAGACGGAACTGGGATTCTTGGTGCTACGCCAATTTATATAAGAGCTTGGTTCACCATTTCCTCCAAAACTGTCCTGGTTAATAAAATTGAAGATGTTATTATAGCTGCCTCCTACAAATTCTGTTATATTTATTATCAACATTATGTGGGTATTTGCTTCCACGTGGCTAACTTCTAGCTCGGAGGATTTCTCTGAAAGTTACCATTAGAATATACAAAATGACTAGGCCCAAGCACAGAATATTTATATTTTTAGATATACTTGTAATATGCTCGACTTGTGTGATTCAAAGAATGATAAAGTAAGCACATATGATAGAAAATATAGAGAGATTTGTGAACATTAAACTTTCAAGTGTAAAGTATACGGGACTATGTTGTCCTTAGACTAAGGAACTGTGCTTTGAGTACTATCATATGACAAAACTGCTTCATAAGGATGGAGAAACATTGTGGCAAAATCTGCATGAAATTCAAAAAATTATTGATATTCAACGACTAAGGGGACTTGAAAGACTTGAAAACAAATCGAAATGAATCAAAGTGTCCACATACCACTTAACATAGCTCAACAGGGACTATCCATGGAAGACATAGATTGTCAACATGAATAAAGATAGATTTGGGATGGGATGAAGAATAGAGACATGGACAATACCAACAATTGAAAGTAAGGAAGGTTGGTGTGGTAACAACGTACAATTTAGAACCACAACCACAAAGTTATAAGCGACAACAAGGCGAGTTTCCGCCAGCTCATGGGGATAAAGAAACCCTTGCTTGGAAAATGTCTGGGCTTTGCCATTGTACCGACATCAGTGCCCATATTGGAGGTAGTCAGTGCAGTGAAATCCACCAGTTTCCCAGTTGATTAGATCGTGGCAAAAAGATAACCACTACATATAACATCAATCATAAAGAGCAAAGGGGCATACGGAGCGGTATCTTTATTGAAACTCTACCTACAGATACGGGTACCGTTGTGATGAATACCGATCTCTACGAGCAGAAGATCGACAAAGTTCTTCAAAAAGGATAACCCGAAGATTGCACGAAATTCCACTGCACTGACAGAAAGAAAGGACACCAAACTTTGAATGAAGATGGACTACTCAAATTCCATGAGAAAAAATATTCTGCTTTAAATTACTATTAGTTTACACAAACTATCTAGATTCCTACTCCCAATCATACAACCGCTATAGGGAAGACACATGTTTAGACATTAAACAATTTTAATTTTTTTAAAGATGTATGAACCTCTGAAGAAGCTAGCCACTCTCGCCAGCGAAACGTCAGGAAAAAATTCGAAAAATCCGCGGTGTTTGAACTCGAGAAACACTGAAAACCTCGGCCGCGAAAGCTCTTACCATTTTGTCAACTTCTGAGTAGTTTTTCTATTGTTTTGCATATCTGCTTCACAAAAACTTCCTATCGTCTGTTCCAGTCTCTAACACGAAAATGAAGAATACGAGTTGATATCTTAAGTAATATAAATCACAACAAAGGCATCTCAACCTCCAGATTTCTCCAATATAACTCTTCGAATCGTCGAATACTCCGTACCCAAAATGCAGCATCATCAATTCTTGTAATAATTTACATAGAAAGGAGCAAAAATGAAGTTTCTATGGCGACGGAGTCTGAGGAATAAATCCGAATGGAACTTGAGACGAGAACGAAGTTTCCACAATACCTCTAGCTATCTCCGGTTCCCTACAGTAACTCTGGTAATTGCCCTTTTATGGCCCTGAAGGCTCCTTCCATATGAATAATGCGATAACTATCGAAAAAAGTGCTTAACGTACCGAATGTATTAGATTATACAAAGAGGATTATGGGTGATTATGATTCGGTATTGTGTAGCATCGTATATTTTGATGCATTCCAGTTGGGATTTCCATTTAGTCTCCGGGATCGTATTACAGCATCAATATAGAGAGAAAACATTCAAGTTCATGAAATCATACACCAGCTGCCCACATGTTTGTTGAAATTATCTTGAATTTGAAATGGGAGTGATTTAACAGCGTGAGTTTGATTACTGAACGTAGTAAATTTAGAAATGTACATGTTCAAAAAACAATGAAGGTTCAGTAGAGGTTTAAAAAATTAAATGCGAGCTGTACGGTTTCCTATAAGTCTTGACTTGTACCATAAAATTAGGAGATGATTTTTATGCGATGAACTGTAGTTATAAATTTCCCAACGCTTATTTTCCAAGTGAATATATACTGTAATGATTCAATCCAAAGTAAACAGCCACATTCCAACAGACATTGCTCTCAACTGAAGAATTTTCCGCCTTACTAGTGCATCTTAGTGAAAACAAGAATCATGATCGTTTGGGAATGAGTTTTTCAACTTTCTACCTCTCTATCATTGAATCTGAAGAAATGAACTTCAAACGTTCAAAGCAGTCTCGAATATACCTACACAGTAGGTTGAATGGACTGACGTCTATCAGAAAACAACTACTTCTCTGGCTAATACCTCGAAGGGTATTGGATTATATCCTACAGGCGTCAGTGCAGGAATCTTCACAGAAAATTTCCTGTATATGCAATTGGCAATACAACTGAAAGAGCCGACCTTCAATTTTGGAACCGGCACACTTGCAGACCGGTTTCGGGCTCATTAGCCACTCTTCAGTCCAAGATAGTGACCATCATCGACCTAAAGTCAATGGTATCCCATAGTTGAAAATCGGAATTCTTTCAGAGTATTTCATTTCTCTTCCTAAGTTGGAGAGAACAACAAAATGTCACTCCATCTAGTGGACGATCTGCGTTTCCGAAATTTGCAAGATTCCTCTGAACAAGGAAGATAAACTTTCTCATTAGTCAGGGGGCTATGCTTGAAGATTGGCAGTAAAAATTGTTTACTGCCAGTCTTCAAGCATAGTGCACTGACTAATAAGAAAGTCTCTATCATTATACAGAAAGTGATAATATATCGAAGGAATTAATGAAGTAACTGAACACATCAATTGAAACTTCACAAAAATGTGTAGATCATGCACAGAAATTCCTTTCATTTATGAACTGGAAAAAATCCATCCTCAACAACTACTTTCAAATATTTATCCGGTCAATCTAGACATTGGAAGGTACATAAATTTACAACAAGCTGCAAACGCGTGTAATTGTTCAAAACATAGTTAAAAATAAGATTTTGAAACTGCGAATGATTGCGATGCCTGGAAAAAAATTAATTCGAGGTCAAAGTTCAAAAATTTTGAAAAAAATTTGTTTTTCACGATTTTCTGAAAAACGGTAAGTTTTATCGTAAAATAACCTCAAATAAAAATTGTAGATCATAAAAT
>WOGN01009198.1:0-10933 GCA_015342105.1 Leptinotarsa texana | reverse complement strand
AACACAAAGAATTGTACCTGACGCAATACAAATACAGGCAAATTTACCTGAAATACCTGAGTTAAGACGATCAAACCGTATAAAGAGACAGACGACAAGATAACAAGTTCAGTTTGAGGAGTGCCAGAAAGCGCTCGCATATAAATAATAGAAGATATAAAGCTTCAAATCCTTTGTGAAATGTTCTCTATTAAATATCACCAGATCACTATGTCAAGATGGTTGTTCTGATAATTGGAATCATTGGTGGCATGATGTCCTTTTTAAATCTCGAGATCATGGCCGATTGCCGCACTAAGGCAGAAATCTTAGCCGGACAAACGCAAGCTGTCATTCTCACTGGGCTTGCTTAGGGCACATTATTCTCGGAACCAATGATCACTTAAGTGGTGGGGAGTGGTCATTGGTTGATAATGCGCCCTCCCAAATATATCAGGGCTTCGAAAAATAGGGATCGATCTTAGGGAAATAATAATGATATAATTAATGATAATAATGACGCTAGTGGTAGTATTTCTAACCCAGAAAATGTCTAATATGAAATTCAAATATGAAAATCACTTTTATTTCAAGATCTCAATAACACTGAAATATTCCATTGAAATTACAGTTGTTTCGTTTGGATTTTGAACTAGTTAACGTAGTTGTTTTTCCTGATATGAACTTAATCTCAAGCGAAAGGAGAAACCCCTTCACGAAACTTACATATTCCAACGCACACTCTGCTAGTAAGTCACCTTGTATAAACACTTCAACAAATCCCATGTCCAGAATCAAACAACAAAAAATTGCATCGAGATACAGAGACGGAAGCTTTTTCAATAATCTGAGACACAATGCAGGCAAGGGATGAATATGCATATGAACCCTCGTCCTTTGACCGTAAAAGGGGTTGCAATTTAAAATCATACCTGTTTGCATAGAAATGTTTTTTTGAAAGACAATTTTTACAGACAGACTGACCCCTTCTACTGGCTCTTCCTTTAGTACACACTTAGTTTTTCCGAAATACAGACGCGTCCTTTCGCAAAATTTTGGATATGGTTCCTCTTGAAATTTCTGGAATATTTCGGTATTTCGCGTCGACATACTTCAAAAAAGTGTGTTTTTCGGGCAACAGAACAAAAAATGAATATACTTTCGGGCTACATAACATTTTTGATAGTTGGGCAACTTAATTTTTTCACTCCTTGTTATTCATGCAACCACCTCAGGGCTTTTGTGCAACCGGGCAATAGTTTTAAGTTAAGTTTAGTTTTTGTGTAAATATTTTGTTAGTAGTGTAAAAGCTGTATATTATGCTGGACTATGTTTCTTCGTCAAAGAAAGGACATCTCTCACTAACTTGTAAGTATTTAATTTTATTGAGCTTTTGAGACCTATGATAGCGATTACCTTATGAATAATTTATATTGCGTATTTAGTGTGATTTGTAAATAACGAAATTTCAAAGGTATTAGTGAATGAAAGAAAGTTTTGAACTGATGCATATGTTTTCGGGAATAAAAGAATTTATATTTCTATAGAAAATAATATTCCGTTTTGACATAGAAAAGCCAAGTTCAATGTCAAAAGAACCCAAAATTGAGGGATTCATTTTACAGACGATTGGGTCATTTTTGTTCAGCAGTAAATAATCCAAATTCATATTTTCAGAGAAATATCTCACAATTTGTTTTATAATTTAGATATGAGAAAGACATTTTCATATCTTAGTGCTGCAAAAAATATTATGAAATTAGGTAAACTCTACTATCTGAAAATAATCTTAGTTATACAATCCCAAAAATAACATTTACCTTCCATACTTGTTCAACAGATTTTTTTTCCCAATATAATATGTTATAATATTTATGAAAATTGGTTTACCAATATCGATTTCTATCCATGGAACATAAATCGATTCCTTTCTCAAATATCTAAAAAATCTTGTGAAATAAATTTATTTTTGATTTTCAAAACCAGAGATACAAGTTTGTTTAGTATTCAAAGAAATATTAACAAATAAATCTCAGTTATAATGTGATGAATTATTCAAAAATACCAATTTTCTATCAATATCATTAATCTGAGTAGGCGCTGCTTTGGTAAAAAATTAACAAAAAACTCTTATATACACTGCAGTAGAAATCTCAAAAGACCACTTCGAAAAAATTACTAAGCATCATATTTTGAAACTTGATTAAATTTACGGTGAAATAGGATCAACCATACAATAAATCTAAAGAATGTTTGGAAATATATTATTCAACGAGTGAGAAATGTGGTCATTATTTGTGAGAATGAAGGTTCTATGACACAGATTTAAGGGCAATATTATAAAATGAGATTTATCAGTAAGGTATATCCAGAATCAGAGTAATACCATTACATTTCATAATAAAAAGCAACCCAAAAATATTTTCTATTCTTATTGTATTCAATTACAAATGTAGTTTGGGCATTGAGCAGAAAAAAATAAAAAAAACTATCGAAGATGATACCTGACTCGAGATTGAATCCATAACCCATAACAAACTATCCCAAAAATTAAAAAAAAGTACAAAAATATTTTAACATGTAAGTGTGACATACCTAATCGCTTTTTAAAAACATCATTTTATATTATTAGTGGGGACACACCTTTTCTCTTTCCGGATCAATGTTGTTATTCTTGTTTTCGGTAGAAACAATATATTTTACAACGAACTATCAATTCTATGATTAAGTTTGACATTTGGAGACATATTTTAAAGTTGGAATTTCTTAAGTTGCTTGCGATTGAAAATATTCGAAAGACAATTGAAAAGTTATGAATTTTCTCATCTGTATTATCGTCAAGAGAGTGAGTTATAATTGTAGTGAATTGAGATTGGTTCGAAGGTGTGAATTATTGAACATTTTGGCTACTTACTTCACAAGAAACGATTAAATGAATTTAAGGGCATTTTGTTACATTTATTCAATGTTTCAACTAATACCGTATAACTGTTCATCAATCACACTTGTTTTATATATCACTTTTGGGAATACAAACCTATTTTGAATACCAAACTTCAATTATTATAAAATTCAGAAATGGTTTTGGTCATTAATGAGATATGATTTTTCCAAAATAGTGTGAGTTAATGAAAAATACCTGAAGTTCAGAAATAGTGAAATAACTATTTGAATGACGTTCATCTACCTTGAAAAGATAATTCTTAAAAATTGTGTTCCACGTTTATGTGATAATATTAAATAAATGAATTAGTAGCAGTAAATTTTTAAATCATCTCCAACTTCAATCAAATTTACTAATAATGCCTTTGAATCAGCTTGTGGAACGATGTCACCGAAATATTAATATGTATGTGATTTATAATAAGGTTTAAGGTTCAACTATCTCCTTGGCAATCATTTATTTCCGAGAGATTCAACCTTCTGGAGCAATTTTTTGGTTTGAAATAAAATAATTACTATAATCTCATCTTGAAGGTTTTTATTAATGGCATATGTTTCAGGGTAAAAATTATTTGCTTGCGTTCAGATTAGATATTCTAAATATACTCTGTATAGTGACATCCATATTATTTATCAAATCATAAACATAACTGAGTTAAATGCTCTGAAATGATTAACTGTTTCATTTATTTTCGAATACAAAAGAAGTAATTTCTTCATCATAAGTACAAAATATTCAAAGAACAATTCAAACTCGTTTTTCATCCGTTAGATCTAAATGAGAGTCCTGAGATCACTTTAATTGTCTTAAATATATATTGCAGAGGGAGGAAAACAGAGCAAAAAGTGAAATCTTTAATCAAGTAGCATTTTCGTACTCAAAGAAATAAGTTTTTAGGATGTTTAAACTCAAGATTTATCTATCCCAACCTTATTACTCTTATTCTTCTCCTTTCTTGACATTCATTTGTTTCCTACAAGCCAGCGGCCTGTTTTTAATCTAGGGACAAAACTTTTTAAAAGTTGGTAATTTATTGCCTTCGTCTTCAGTGATACTCTGTAGGTTTTTGTGGAAAATACGAGTTCTTTTGTGAGTTTTTAAGACCAGGTAGAGGTTTCCATGTTCGCTGTTACGAGATTGGTTCATAGCATAGTGAGTGGTGTTTAACGCCAAGGAAATTACTCAAAATTAGAGAAAATTTCATGAGAGGAAACAGAATTTGTGGAGTGGTAATTAGCAAATTGTATTTTATCCACGGCGAATGTTTTCTGCAACTGCTTGTTTCAATTTACCGTAATATGTCATATACATAATAGCTCAGGCAATATCAGGATGAATTTTCAGTATCAAGTGATACAGTTTAGGAAAGAGACAAAACTGATAATAGTAGCTGTTACTACTTTCAATAAGATACTAGTTCGTAATTCAAAAAAAGCAGAAATATAGGTGGAGTAGAAGATAAACGTTTTTGTATTTATCAACGTGAGAAAAACTTCATCTGACCAAAATTTCGATTAATCAGTTACTCAAGCAGAACTTATTCTTTGTATACAGTGTGTACAGTGTGTATATGTGTAATCTCTCAGTTTTTCTTGTGGTTTGAACTGGTAGTGTTGGGGTGAGGAAAATAGCCGATAAACACTTTCCTTGAAAGACCTCATACTTTTCTGTAATACTCTGAAGTTACCAGTGTCATTTTCAGTAGAAGATGGATCACAGTCGTGGGCAGTTTTATGAAAATTCAAAGCAGCAGTAAATAAAGGTGATTTAATCACTACATACCATCCGTCAACCAGTTTACATGAGCCTTCATCTCTGGTTTCTGAAGAAATTCCACGACTGAGTCCTGCAAATATATCGAGAGTGACTAGAAAAAATTCAAGAGACTCATATTTCCCGAAAGAGTCAGGAAAATAAATGGGTCCATATTGTGGCTCAAACATATTCAATCTTCAGCTTCTTAAGGAAACCGATTAACTAGTGAAACTCATACTAAACTCTATGTACCTGACCGCACGTACTTATGTATGCTGCTGTTTAATTATCATCCGAACACAAACCACACGTACTGTCTTCAGACTGTTTACATATATCACTGCATATGTAGTAAAACAATAATTCAGTATTCCTTCGGCAAAGTCTGAACCAGTGAGCACAGGAATTCAGACCATAGGCAACTTGTTGAGCCTTCCAATTGAAGTCATTTTTTTTGGCAGTGCACTATAAATTTGAGAATTGCTCTGTGAATGTCAATTGCTTCCAAAGCCGCTTGGCTGCTGTTCGAGAATATTTTCATTGATTTATCTATATCTGAGGTTAGTTACTGCGAATCTCTCCACATACAAGTGAATGGCACCTCACCAGAAAACCTATTCAAACTTTCTAGGTGTTTAACGAGTTCAGTACTAATTGCCTTTTTGTATCTATAGGGACAGGTTATAATATGCTATTTTGATTTTAGTTATTATAAAATATATGAATATCTGAACTACTCGCACCAGATTTGTCAGAATATCTGACAAAGTCAGATAAAAAGGTCGATAAAAAACTGATTTTTTCTCCACAAAAAATGACTTTCGTTCTGATCATATATTTCGAGGAAATATGTTAGAATCCAGAAGGATACCTATTGTTCCATACATCCTGTGATCATAATGGGTTGGTAGCTTGTATCATCTTGAAATCTCACAAACACAACTCACTTGATAGGAAATGCTATAAGAAACTTAGAAATTCTACATTGGCCGCAATTCATAAAATGTTTTCAGGTCATATGACTCTGAAAATTTTTTGAAAATAACTAAATAATCATATCTTGAATGAAACCACTAGGTACTACAATTCCATAACATCTATAAAACCCACAGAAAAACAATAATTACTTCAGTTCACATAGACAAGAAACCTGCTTACAATCTTAAGAACTATCTATCTTAAGAACTATTTCAAAAAGGTTTTTGTTTGAATGTTGAATTGTTTGGTATATTCAAAATAAATTTATTGACCTTTACTTATTAGAAAAAGGCCTTCATGTATGTCTATCAGACTGTATTCTTTCTTAGAAAATACTACCAGACTGTCAAGCAGTGATTCGAAAAGGGTTCATCACTCTCACAAACTCGTTGAACATAACCGATAATATCGTAGCCAACACTAATTTTGAATTTAGTGAACACGCCTGTTGACCTTTTATTTAGTTCATCAGTTCGGACTTCCATTGTCTAATACAATATAAATTGAATTGAAAACACTAAAAAAAAACAATTAAAAATTTAATGGATGAACGGAAAATTAAAATTTTATTAAACAAAAAACTAAAGTTACAAAGAAAAAACATACAAGCAACAAACAAACAAATAAAAATTGAAATATTAATAAAAGCTGAAAAATAAAAATTGAAAATTATTATTAACAAAAAATGAAAATAAAAATAAAAATTAAAAGATTTTATGTGATGACGTTTCGATTGTTAGTATCCACAATCGTCATCAGGTCATCACTGTTGAAGAAGCTACTGTGTTAGCGAACCATGTCGTGATATATTTTTTCAATAAAGTTTGTGGAAATCAAATCGTGTGTTGTATTTTATGAAATTTCTGGTAATTTGCAATCATTTGTCAGTCGAATTAAAGTGAATCGAAATCATTTATTTCCTGAAGATTATAAACAATTCAAAGTGAGCTCTGATGGATGTTTTACTTACATCCTAAGGCTCATTTTCGGATTACCCATTCACGATCAGGATAGATTTGGGGTGTCTTTGGTTAGATGAGGATAGTTATGGAGTTCTTGTTTAGTAGTACATCACTTGAAATTTGAAGAGATCGATTTCTGGTGATTTGAAATGAGTTGCTCGAGTAAAATTGTCCTGTCTATTATCAAATTATCCTTTCAAGGATTCTCCAAATAATTATTCACATTCAACTGATTATCTGATTATGATTACCACACTATACATTTTTCATAGTCTTTGAATTTTGAAAGCAATTGTCTTCGTTTTTCAGGAAGTAAGTCAACATTATTTCCGAAAACATGTGTAAAATCCATATTGTCTCATATTGACAGTCATTTGATATGATAGCAATTTCTATGAGAGGATAAATCACTGGTTTTACAACACAAAAATAAAATACTTATTGTTTATGAATGGGTTTCAATTTTTTAGGACTCACATATGTATGTGGAAGTGGGAGTACAATGTAATCGAAATTCCACAGTATGAGCGATAAACAGAAACAACAGTACAATTGATGTGGTTATTGACAGTCATTTGATGATTAAAATGGACACTTAGATCTCCCATAGTGTTAGTTTTTCAAAGAAAGTTCTAGAGATTGCATTATATTAAATTCTCTGCTGAATAACAAAATTTTCCAATTGGAGATATTCAACGGAGAATGGTTTTTTCGGCACCAATAATGTGAAGTATTTAACTGTTGTTGCAACCCAGTATTATCTTCTAGAGGTGTTCAACTTCAAATCATCTGCTGTTTCATCATTTCCCAA
Organism: Leptinotarsa texana; assembly: GCA_015342105.1. Lineage (NCBI taxonomy): Eukaryota > Metazoa > Arthropoda > Insecta > Coleoptera > Chrysomelidae > Leptinotarsa > Leptinotarsa texana. The sequence continues at coordinate 3,504 of WOGN01009198.1, read as the reverse complement.
ACAGAGGCGACGCACACTGTCTTCCGACAGTCCGGGTATCTGCATATGATGATTCAAATGACAGTGCCCTGTAAGAAAGCCTGTAGTCCAAAAATTGTTTGGTATCAAGCTTCGAAGGGTGAATAAATGCCTTAAGTTAGCTAATCCTGAAAGATTCTGCCAGAAGTCCATAAATCTTCTTGACATCCAGGTGTTCACTGTTTGTTTGGCAAAGCCCAAAGCGATGCCAATGACAGATTCTGGTCCGATGAAGCCGCTTGCAGCACCCTCCTTTGCATTGGAGTCAGCAGTCTCATTGCCTTCCAGTGCAGTATGGCCAGTAATCCAGACCAGAGATAATCTGTTGAGTCTTCCTATCAAGGAGAGTCGTTTTTGCAAGTTATGTTGTTCGGTAGGAGCCAAGAGCTTCCAACGGCGCTTGACTGTCCGAGAATATTTTTATTGACTTGTGAGTGAGGTTAGATATATCCAATCTCTGCGCACTCAATTCAATAGCTTAAATTTTCGCTTGGAATACAGTTCCTAGGCAGGTAGATAACTCTGTCCTGGGTCTGCGACCGAAAATACCTACAACATTTGTGAACCAACAACTATCTGCTCTTAATATTTCCTTCTCCCGGAGGACCCAGTCTTCTCTATTTGGGAAAAGTACTTTATAAGGCAGTTGTAGTTGACAGTTGGAGGTATAAAGTCAGAGGTCATTTCCAGAATGCTGTGACTTACAATGTCAACCAATAGTCTGTTCCTTGAGGGACTTCGACAGTGGAAAAATGAATTCTCACATACGATATTCCATGGATATCCTGTGTGAATCATAGCGACTAAAAGTGTATTATGTTCCGTACTTGTCATTGCGATAAAAGTCAAAATATATTCATTTGTTTCAAAATATGTTCTTGAACGTCTGGAGAACTCTGCAGGATTTGTCTTTTCTGATGTGAAGAGGAATCTGTTAGTTTTGCTTTTCTTCTGTTTCTGTAAGGTCTTATGGTGTAGTGAATATTGTTCTTCAGTATAGTAAAATATTTATTTTTTGCATTGTGTTCAATTTTAAATGTCAATTACAACTATATACAAAAAGCCCCCAGAGTGACCCTTATTGGAAAAATATATGATTTCTATTCGATTTGATTACACTTCGAAAGTTCAGACACCTTGATCAATGAGCACTACTACGCCGAAAAACAATATTCACCACACTACACTGGGACGAACGTAATCCGAAACTGGCAAATTTCTCTTTATATTTCAAGGGAGAACTATCTGAGGATTTCTCAGATTATGATTTTTTTAAATCAGTGCATATATAATATGCACGTAGTCGTTAACTGGGTGTTATGAGACTCGGTTGTCGATTTATATTCCACGAAAATTGCATCGACTTCAAACCAATGACAACCGACGACAAACCGAAACGACATAACTCCTAGGAACTAGAAATCAATGGATATGAATTATGTTGACACTGAAACTTAATGAAATTTGTAATGAATTATTATGGTTCTTCGAAATATGAAACTTGGTTTTCACCAAATACTTATAATTCGTAAAACAAAATATTGTGCTTGATTTTCATAATTTTCATCATCTCTTGAAGTTTTGATATCATCCTGATATGATGATAATCTCGGGATTATATTGAGAAACACGCTGAGGATGTAATGTCGTAACATTTCTTTGGATGTTCTACAATGAGTTGAAATTGGAAAACCTTTCGATTCTTATCTCGAAACATATCCTGATGTTGGGGTGAGGTGGTGAACAGAGTGATTCTTGAATAAGATCAGTGAGAGTAGTTTACAAAACTACATTAATCAGAAAATTGAAAATTATATATTCAAAATATAAGTATTCAAAATATAAGTTGAAAGGCATATATTTTTAGGAGAATAATTTTTGGGAAATGAATATTTCTACTTCTCTTCTACTTTCTTCTCCTCTTTTACTTTCTTCTCCTCCATCTGTATAAAAGTGGAAAAGAAGAAAGTCATAACATATCTTTTGCAGATATTTGAAATATTCACTTGTATATACATTCCTCAATTTTGTGTCCATAAAAGAGTTCATTTGAGGTGATTCTTATACAACTTGCTCGATAATAACTTGAAGTCATTCCAAAATAGTCATAATTCAGTTTTCCCAAATGAAAACTTATCATTTGAAATATTTATTCATGAAATTCAGAAAACTTTTTGAGTTCGACTTTCTGTTTTCGACACGGGCTCTGAATATTCAGAAAAAAAGGTTGAATTCACTCCAACTTTTGTAAAATTTCGAATAGTTGTCGTGACAAAAATGGAAATCGTATACTAACCAAATCGTTCAAATTTATGAACTTACAATTTTTGAAGCAACGATTCATTCTCGATCATAATTTTAAACGATAAACACGATTCTGGAGGGGAGATTTAACTCGGTATTTATACAATATCGCTTTTACTTATATGACAGAAAAAGTCAATAAAAGTATGATTGCTTTCAGATTTGATAAATCAATATTTTTTGAGGTTTCATCAAAGATAGAGTTTGTACGCAACAAGTAACCTCCAACCCTCTTTGAATCCATTCTCATTTCAAAAAAGGCCAATATTTGCTTGCTGTAAAATGAAAGCTTTCAATAAATTAGGATTCATATCTATTTCCAAGATGTTCAGTGGTACAACTTTCAAACATGGATTGTTTCATTCTTCAATGTAGTAAAATGAGACATATTTTTGATTATTGATTTTCGGTTTTGCAGCATATTGACTCAGGTCAAATTTTGTTTAAGCTTTTCTGAAACCAGTCTCAACCAAATCAATTGACAAACTGAGTTACTGTGACAATTCTTCAAATATGTTGATTCTCATAATTTTCACGGCAGCATTGCAAAAACAAAATTCTCAGTTTATCGAAATATTTTTATTGCATCTACTCCTTAAAAATCACCAAATATAACTTTTTTCCATAGCAACTATCCTATAGAAAACTTTCGAAATCTAACATTTTGAGTAGGCAAAAATTGAATAAATCACGGTTAGAAACAAGAGTTTCGAACTACAATAAAATGGGTTAGGTATAAGAATTTACGACAAAAATCGAGATGAGCGTAACTTTCATTACAAGAATATTGGGGATTGGAAAAAACCTCTCCTAATCGCGTTTATTGTTGGTCGTAAACTGTAGAAAGCTTTTATTTCAGAAAAAACGAACGCAGTTTTGTGAGCATTATATTTTCAAATGGAAAACTTATGGATTCGCTATTAAATATATATATCACGTTTTATTGGGGTAGTGACATCTAGAGTGAAGACAATAAAATGTGAAAAGGCATGCTTTCGTGACAAAAATATTACCTCTAAGACTCTGAAATGGATATGTCAAGTCAACGTTGTCAGAATGACAGTTTTGAAAATACACAATAAGTGATATTTTCTTCTTAGAAAATGCAATACTCACAAAGAAACATTTGAATAAGGACATTTGACACAAACTGCCAAGTTGAATGAGTTGGAAATCTTTGAA
>WOGN01009197.1:0-10933 GCA_015342105.1 Leptinotarsa texana | reverse complement strand
TGGTTCACCAGAAACGTCTAATGTGCCATCCACCGTGAATCAGCCTGTATAAAGAAGGACAACTTGGGATAGGATGTGTCAAGTGTCACGTTAGAAATAATGGTACTACCTTGAGAAGTGATCCATTATAGATTTGAATAATTATGTGGTGGAGAAGCCAATATAGAATAAAGTATATTAGTAATAATTAACAATTCACAATCCTTTCATGAAGGGGGAGGAAATCTCTGTTTAAGTTTACTTGAGTCTTCAAACAATGACCATTATTGGAAAGTTCTTTGGGAAAACAAGTCAAGTCTGAGGGAATTCTTATTATCTATTTTATGTGATATTTTGGAATTTCTGTTGGGACTGAAGTTATTATTGTGAAATTTAATGTGGTGGCCAAAAGCATATTTTTCAGGTTTTTTAAAATGTTCATCAATACGAGTAAAAAGAAGTTTATAGGTTCTACCAATATACTACTAATATACTTTATTCTATGTTGACTTCTTCATAACATAATTATTCACATCTATAATGGATCACTCTTAATGTTGTTTCATATAATACTTTGACTGAACCACATGGCCTCAATCCAAAAATGTATTTACTTGGCTATCAGTTTATTTTGTTTTATATAAGTGATATATCACAAAGGTGCAATGTACTTAATTCGATATTTCCTGTTGCCTGACAAGTAAGTAATCTTGAACAATTTTCCAAGTTTCATAACCTTGAAATTTTGTTGCAAACTTCAATTTTTCACTTTTCAATTAGATCACTTACTTTCAGGAGAGCACTGATGATGACGAAAGTGGAAAGCGCTTTGCAATAACTTTATAATTATACACTTTCATACAAAAACCTCTTCGATTTATTCATTCAATAAGCGTATTCAGCTTTCCAAATCTATTTACTTATAAAAAAAATCACTGGATAGTCCAACATGTACAACTGTATGCACAATACTACCACATCGTTCAAATTTGCAAACCAATTTTTTGCCTGAAAACAGAAACTATTCACAGCAGAAGCAGCAATAAAAGACGGCTTTCTGTACAGTTTCTGCGATGAGAATTTAAAATTCTTCATTGACTCAACACAACTTTACTACTACTACGTTTCACTATTAGACTACTTTAGGTTATATTAATTGGAGCTAATGGCTAAAGTTACCCCTAATAAAGGGTTGGAACGGTACCATCTAATATTCCTACCATCTCTGGTTGAGTCATGCATCTCAGTTTAAGCGTACTAATGATCACTTCTGTTAGTTGAGAACGCTACATTTCGGAAAATGCTCATCAGTCAGGGTAATATTGAAATCAGGATTGAACTCAAATAAAAATACTTGACTCCCTTTCATCTACTACTCCTACTGGGGGTTGAACCACGAGGGCTACAAGTAGTTCTTGAAAGTGTCCCCCTTGACAATCAAATTAATCTGTTCATATTGCTTAGTGGAAGGGAACGTACTTGGTACGTTTCATGACAGTATTCAAAGGTTCTCTAAATAGTTATTCAGTAATGTCGCAGAAGGTTACGTGATTGATATTATGGAAAAATACCACTAGTTTTTTCAAGTTGTGGATATCAGTGTTAGATTGATCATTTCTAATTATAACATTTTGATCTCGTGAGTTTCTGTTGTATTTTGTTTGCTCGTGAGCCATGCAACAATGATCTGAAAATGCCTAAACTTCGCTCAATTTTTTTTAATTACATGGTATCTAAAAGAGGAGCTGGAGTAAACCCCTCATTTCCATCTGAACTCATAGGATCTTGTGAGTTCATGCAAATAAGTATTCGTTTTGCGTCGCAAAAATAAATTATTTCAAAAGGGTCCTTCATTACTGCTTTCAAAAGTATCAAGTCAATTATAATCGGCAAAATATCTTCTGAGCAACTCATGCAACACCCTCTTATTTAAAAAACGAAGCGATTTAGATAATATATTAAGGATATGTTAAGGAATTTCTCCCGAAATGAAAGTAATCAATCCTTAGATTTTTTCTTTAATAAGGACAAAATAATTGAATGAAATATATTTTTGTAGAGAAAACTATTTTGCCCTCGTTCTATAAGATGGAATGAAAAAATATTAACTATATACTACAGGGGCTGAAATTTTGAAGAGGGAAAAAACCATCAAGAGTGAATATTATACAGCGTTACTGGAGCGTTTGGAAACCCAAATTGCGAAAAAAGTATCCCATTTGGAGAAAAAGAAAGTGCTGCAATGTAGAGTGTCACAAACCATTGAAAACGATGGCAAATTTGCTTGAAATGGGCTTTGAATTGCTCCCGATCATTGCCAATTGCACAAATCGATTCAATGCATAATGCAACTGACTGTTGGTTGACACTGGAAGTCACAACATTCTGGAAACGACCTCTGACTTTATGCCTCCAGTTGTCAATGACTGATTTCATTCGCAGAGTCAGGACAAATATATCAACCTGCCTAGGAACTTATGCGACGGAAATTTACGCTATTGATTTGTTTACGGAGAGATTGAAAGAATTTTACCTCATACATGAGTCAGCGAAAATATTTTCGAACAGTTAAACGGCTTTGGTAGCTCTTGGCTTCTACAGAACAATATCTAAATTGGTGGTAAATTGCCAAAAACGAGTCTCAACAGATTGTCTCTGGTCTGGATTCCTGGCCATACTGACCTGAAAGGTAATGAGGCTGTTGACTTCCTTGCACAGGAGAATGCTGCAAGCAGCTTCATTGGACCAGAACCTATCAATGGAATCGCTTTAGGCTTTGCCAAACAAATATTGAACACCTGGGTGGCAAGAAGACTCATGGACTTCTGACAGAATCTTCCAGGATTAGATGTCTAACAGGCCTTCTTACAGGTCTGTAACTGTGTGTGTCCAATCTATTTGGAAAATGATGAAACAGCAGAGCATATTCTTTATGACTGTCCCACTGGGGAACGAATCGGAGCCGTTCTCTTACCATCTGACCTGAAAGACCACTCGTCATACAAACTAATCGGCTTCGTTAAGAAGCTGGGTTTATTTGTTAGAGTTTTAATAGGTATGAGCCACAGAAACCCTTGCGGGTTGCGGTTGAGGGTCAAATAGACCCACTCTCGTTGGACCTAGCAAGGTTGCTTCCGCATATACCATATTCGCCAAATTTAGCTCCCAGCAACTACTGGCTGTTCGCAGACCTCAAAAAAAAGCGCGATTGAAGAGGTTTTTTGTTGAAACTGACGTCTATTTTGAGGCAAAAGATGAATTGTTCTATAAAAGGGGTATCGAAATGGAATTAATGTATTTCTCTTGATGGAGGTAATGTTGATGAATAAAGCTAATTTTGAATAAAAAAAACGTGTTTTTTTTCTTAGGCTCGGGACTTTTCGGCCCAGTTGTAACAAAGAATTTTGCAGCTATGTAAAATAATTTATTTCTATGCTCTTCAAATGAGTAAATTCCAAATTTCAATAAAAATTCATCAATAATACTTTGCTATTTTCGATTAACACATCTTTGTGTAAAGAGTTCTTTTTGATATTAATAAGTTTCTTCCTTTTTTTGAAATATTCCCACACTTTTTTTTTCGAAGATGGAGAAGTAGGAAGACAGAAATCGATCGCTCCTACAATTTTCCTTCTTTTGAATAATATAGTATACATATCAAGGTTCATATCAAAATCATTTGAAGGGACTGACTTGAATGAATTGAAAATTAGGAGGCTCCAAGACGGATCCCTGGGAAATTTCAAATGATTTGTCTGTTGCAGTAGATTCTCAAATTGAAATTCAGCTTTTGAATAATTTTTATCAATCTCATGTCACCTTCGGATGATTTTACTTAGTTTTCAAACATTTTTCACAAGATTAAATCAGTCAATTGGCAGAACATTCACTTATTATAAATCAAGCAACATGTATATTCGAAATCTGGTTGATAACGTTCGTTAACCATTTATATTCAAGTATTTCATGTCACTTTCGGAATGCACCTTGCATGCAGTATTCAGAATTATATACGCAATAGAAATACTGGTTATGGTCAACAAGGAATCAAGCCCACAACCAATTAATTCTCATTGAGATGCAAATAAACATAAAATTACCCACTGATTCAGAATTGCGATATAATTACATGTTATTTCAACACGAATCTTTTGAAAAACATGTTTTGGCTTCAAAATTAGCACGCATTTCCGCTGTTTCAAATAACGAATTTCATTGGAATTATACAACAAAGCATGAGGGGAGACGCTATTTCTGATAAGGAATTGGTGTAGCCACTTTTAACTCCCTCCTTTTCCGTCAGATGGCGTTACATAACATTTTTGGTTTGAGTTAAAAATTGATTATATTCGATTGGAATCAACAAGTTAGTAGGGTTCTGTATTTCAGTAATAAACTTCACTCAATGGAATAGTTCAAATATGTCAAATATCCTAATTATTTTGTTTAATTACTTTGACAGTCATGGCGGGAATCAAGATTGCCAACAATGGAATATAAAACTCGGCCACTTCTCAATCGTTAATGATCTTCGTCGATGAAACTATTTTCTTTGAGCACTTTGAGCAGGAAATCCTTGGGATCAGGTAAACTATCCTAAACTACTATTATTCAGTAGCCGATGTTTTCACTTTTATAAAATAATTCTCAGGGAACGAAAAACTGTATGAATGAAAAGACAGATACATTGATAATTATCAATAAAGGTTAGGTTGGGTTAGGTCCAAAGTGAGTGGGTCTATTTGATCGTTCATCGCAACCCGCAAGGGTTTATTGTGGCTCCCATCTATTCACACTCGACCAAATAATCCAGCTTCTCAACGAAATCGATTAATTAGTATGGTGAATGGTCGTTCGGGTCAGATGAGAATTCGGCTGAGCCGAACTCTAAAAACCTGATTCGGTCCCCAGCGGGGCAGGCACAAAGTATGTGCTCTGCTGTTTCATGATTTTCCAAACAGAGGCAACACACACCGTCTTCCGACAGTCCGAGTCTCTACATATGATGATTCAAATGACAGTGATCTGTAAGAAGGCCGGTTTGACATCGTAGTTCATTTATACTGTAGAAGAACAACTGTTTGTTATCAAGATTCGAAGGGCGAATAAACGCCTTGGAGTGAGCCATTCCTGGAAGATTCTGCCAGAAGTCCATAAATATTCTCACCATGCGGGTGTTCAATGTTTGTTTGGCAAAGCCCAAAGCGATGCCAGTGACAGGTTCTGATTCGATGAAGCCGCTTGCAGCACCCTCCTTTTCAAGAGAGTCAGTAAATTCATTGCCTTCCAGGCCAGTATGGCCAGAAATCCAGACTAGAGACGATCTGTTAAGTAATTTGCTACCAAAAAGGACTCTCCTCGGTAGGAGCCAAGTGCTTCCAACGCCGCTTGACTGTCCAAAAATACTTTTATTGACTTGTGGATGGGGTTGGATTCTTTCAATCTCTCCGCACACAATTCAACAGCGTAAATTTCTGATTGAAATACAGTCGCATAGGTTCCTAGGCAGGTTGATATCTCTATCCTGGATCTGCGACTGAAAACACCTACACCAGAACCGAAAGGAGTTTTTAATCCTTCTATGAACCTAAAACTATCTGCTCTTAATATTTCCTCTCGGAGTATCACGTCCTCTCTATTCGAAAACAGTACTTTATGAGCCAGTTCGTAGTTGACAGTTGAGGCATAAAATCAGAGGTCATTCCCAGAATGCTGTGACTTCCAGTGTCAACCCACAGTCTGTTAGGCTCTGCAATTAATTGATTTGCCTCTCTCTCTCCAGAAAAATGTGGAGAGGAGGTAGATCTAAAAGGATCTCCTTGGCCGCTGACGATGTGGTACTGATGGCACCACTGATGGCCTGTCTTTGTAAGTCACAGAGCTTCGCCTGTGACGTTCTCTGTAAAACCTTCGTTCACCAGGCAATTGCACTATAATTGATCATAGGTCTGACAATCATCCCATAAATCCAATGAATTCATTCCGAACCTATAACCCAAGTTTCATCACAAATTCTTCGACAGGTCCATAGGGACAGTCTGAGTTTGTGTGAAACTTTTTCCAAGTGAGCGTTCCAGGTCAGTTTTTCATCAAGGACAATTCCAAGATATTCCACCTCCGTTCCAAATGGAGTGAGGGAAAGTGGCGTTAGATCGTCCAATTTTCTCCTCCTGGTGACAGACATCTGCCCCTTTAGGCAGCAACTGTGAACAACGCCCATCGTGCTTTGGAGGATATTACAAGCTATCCTTCCCAACTTGGACCCTGCCAAGATGACAAGGTCATCTGCATAAGCTTGCAGATATACTTTTCTTTTGTCGAGGGCATCAAGCAAATTATCCATCAGAAGCGACTACAGAATGGAAGATAGTACCCCAACTTGAGGACAGCCTCTGGTAACCCTGAACCTGATGGCCTCGCCTTGAAGAGTCATCGTTGCATTTCTGTTTAGCAGTATGTCATAGGTCGAGCCAGTTATGGTCTATTCTATACCTTTTTTTAGATGATCCTATAGATGTAGGTAGTGCATTGTCAAATGCTCCTTCAATATCGAGAACCGCAACCGCAATCTCTTTATTGACAAGGTATTGGTAGATTTTTTTTATAAGGTTGTTTAATGCAGAATCTGTCGATTTTTCGGTTTGGCAATTATACTGGGGATGCATATAATGACACCCTCCAGATGCGTCCGTCCAATATCCTCTCAAGTTCTTTCAACAGGAAGGGTGTAAGGCTAATTGGTCATACCAATTTAGGTTATATATACCACCCTTGCTGCCAACCAACTGAGTGGTATATAGTTCCACACCAGACTAGTTCTATACAATTTTATGAAAATAAGTGAAATTGTTTCCAGTCCGTGTTGAAGAAGAACTGGAAATATACCATCATCTCCAAGAGATTTGAAGGGCTGAAATGACTTGATAGCTCGTATATTAACGTACAGCCGAAGCTGCTAAACATATAATCTTGAAATAGGCAGGTAGATTCTTTGTATAGCGTGAATGAGAATCAAGAAAAGAAATCAGGAATTTCCACCTCCAAGGGGGAAATATAGAGATTCAAAAGGTTTTATTGAATTTTGTAAGTTTTCAAGTTAAAAACCTGAAGTTTTGAGTTAATGAAAAATATTGCAACTATTTATCACGAAACTTATTGTGATAAACCAAATTTTACTCGAGCGGAGCCGCGGGCAACAACTAGCACATTATACAAAGAAGCATTTCTTGATGACGATATTCCTGATAAGGAAGTGGGGTAGTCACTTCAAATACATCCTTTTCTTCCAGATGGCGTTACATGTAATTTTTATGATTTAGTTTATAATAAATGATTACATTCGATCGGTATTAACAAGATAACTCTGTTCTGTATTTTAGTCATGTGGTACACTCAATGGAACAGTTCAAATATGTCGAATATCCTAATTATTTTGTTAAATGACTTTGACATTCATGACGAAAATCAAGATCGACAAAACAACCCGTCCACTTCTTAATCATTCACGAATTTGGTGGATCAAACCAGTTTTTCATCGAACAGGAAATGAAACCACCATTATTTTGCTGCCGATGTTTTGGCTTTCATAAAGTAATCTTCAGGGCACTACGAGTAAAATTATAAGTAAGATATACATACAATTTCATTTGTGGTTAGTTGGTGAAACTGTACGATTGTCGAATGAAAAGACAAATACACCGATATCAACAAAAAAAATGGATAATGAGGGGAGAAAAGAAAAAATGATTGTAATGAAACGCAAAGGCATATATAATTATTAAAAATGTAGACAGCAATCCACTCACAAAAATGTTTCTTTTTCTTGTTTGAAAAAATGATTGAGAGATACATTTACATAAAGTATAAGATACCACTATTTCTGTGAGAAAATATATATGATATCTTTCTAGTAATTTGTTCAATATACGACATCCAGTCTGAAATGACCTATAAATTGCATATTTATTAATACACGAACAACAATGAATATTAGATTCTCTTCAATAGGGAAAAAACTCAATTTTCATTTGCTTTTGGCATTTTGGGTTTTCAAGGTTATATTCAACACTAAACTTTTTTGTATAATATAAAACCTTCATTTAGTTGGAACATATGGTGATCTTTTTCTGAAAGACGTTTTTTTACGAGAACACAATAATTCTTACTGTTTTTTGGGTATATAACCTTAAACAATCTGAAAAAACGAACGAATCTAAATCAATAGAGAATCAGTTGAAGTAATAAAGAGAAACTAAAAAGTTCTTCGCGAAAAGTTACTTCATAATATAAATCATTGAAATGTTCAATTAGTCAGTAACTTGTTGAATTCGTAAATGTTGCCTACAAATTGAGAAAAACAATTGAAAAAAATGAAATATCTGCACTTAGCTTATTTTAGCTGTCGATGTCCCAGAAAACAATCTTTTTCTGTTTTCAAACCCTGTAATTCACTTCATAGCTTTGTGTTTCCGCTATGTTTTCGATAACTTATGCTAACTGTCATTTTTCTTTGATTTCTATGTCATTAGCTTCTTTAAATCCGTCTCAATCAACGAAATCTCAGGACAAGTGGAAGGATTCGCGGCCAAAACTCATCTGTCAAAACGTTTGTCACAATTGTTGATACTGTTATTGTTATTTTTGTCGTTTCTTTGGAATCAATTATTCTGGTTATTCTATAAATATACCGGTTAGATATCAGTGAGTCAAACCTCAGTTTCGTGGGAAACAAAGCCAAATATTTGAAATAGGATGAGTGTCATTGTTTGATCAAACGATCTTGCGAGGTTCAGGTCTCAGTTAAAAACCGGAATGAATACTCATTTCACGGAATTCTAAAATCAGCCTTGACAAGTTGTTGGCATCTGCACTGCACTGAGATACATATATATTTGATACTGGCTAATTACGTATACAAGCGATCTACAAAGTAGACACAAAACGTCATAAGTTGGCCATCGTAATTGATTCAATTGTTGTGTTCAGTAAATGGAGAAAAAATGTTGAACAACTATAAACTCCAGTTACTAATTGAAGTTATTAGATCAGTGGAAGACTTAATTCACGAACATCAATAAAAAAGGCTCCTCAAGGCGGGCCAAGCTCGACAGCCGAACGAGATTCGTTCTCTGTCTTTTACTGCAGCATTCAATACACAGAAATTCATGATCCAACAGTAGACAGCACACTTAAGAGCTGCTATAATAATAATGATAATTTATTCATCACAAAGTATAACAAATGAGAAAATGATTGTGACTCGCATTGGAAAGTTATGCAGTTATAGTGATAATTGCTGAACCACTGAAGGATATATCTTTGAAAGTAGCATACTGAATTTCATCACTGTACGTTTTCGAAATTTCAAGATATATACATTTGCATATATACACACATTCATATATACAATGCTTCTGCATCTAACTTATGTACCAACACATTCAAACAAAAACCTGTTCTTTAAGAAGAATTAACATTGGTGACATCAACATTCTGATGTATCCTGAGTGTAGGAGTTGTCCCATTCACTTCTTAAATCCTGACAGGTATGATGTTATCAGTTTGTATTCTGGTGGAATGAGGCTATACAATTTAGATTTGCAAACTGCCAATGACGGTCAAGGACTCATATTGAAATTAGTGTTATTTCTGGTCTGAAAACAGTTCTTCCAAAAAAGTAACTGCTTTACATCCAAAAGAAGTTCTTGAGTACAAAAAATTTGGAGGAGAGTTTTCAGGTATTCAGTCGATTTTGTATACTTTCCAATAGATTCTAGTGTCTGTTACCGTATCAATAGTGCTACCTAATGATTCAAATTTGATTAAAAATTCGGGATAATCAGCCTTGACAAGTTGTTGGCATCTGCACTGCACTGAGATACGTATATATTTCATATTGGCTAATTATGTATACAAGCGATCTACAAAGTAGACACAAAACGTCACAAGTGAAAGATGCAAAGTGAATTTTCTCAAAACCTCACTTAACAGATGACTATTGAACCGATAGTTTCACAAAACACTTCTTTACCTTCGGTATTCTTCCCACTTATGTGCTTTTTATAACACGAATGTGTCGTCGGCAAAGCTAACTTTATCATATCCAGTCTTTATACTGAAGGGGTAATTCAGATATTCATTTAAAAGTAATGGTCCAAGAACTGATCCTTGAGGAACACCATGATCAATGTCTTTTATCGAGCCCATATTCGTCTAGTACCTTTCTATTAGCCGAATAACTTTCCATTAGATTGAAGGGACTACCCCTATAACCAATTTACTTTAGTGTACTTGATAATCTTTTCTGAAATACAGCGTCGGATGCTTTTTTGAGGCCAACAAAAATGGCCAGGCATGTAATTTGCAGCAACACTTGATTTATTTTTTCCAAAAGCAAATTGTTCATTGGATAAAATATTGAATCTGTTCAAGAAATTTATTATCCGCTGTTTCAAAAAATTCTTGGTGATTTTGAATATATTAGATGTAGGTGCTAGGCCGAACCATGAATGCATTGCTGGACTCGAATGTCCTCAAAGGTGAAAATAACCAGATTCGATTCGATGCCATTAAAACTCAGGCGTCGCACACATGGCAAAACACCCTGTTTACGACGACAAAAGTCAAAAAAATAAAGTTTCATTTTGAATAAAATTTATGCCAAACCGGTCTCAAATATCCCTTATATCCAATACAAGATTAGGTTTTTTTCTAGAAATGCCCTAATCTAAACTTCGAGTTCTTTCATCACCCTTACTCGGCTCATCAGTTCTGTTCCAACCGTAGTGTCGATTTGTTGTTTTTTTGTGAAGTTATAGTGCATTAAGTGGAATATTTTCAATATGGATATTTCACCTTGTGGTAAGTACATTGTAATTTCAATATAATTATGTAGTTATAGAAATATTCTAGTGAAATATTCGAACATATCCGTTGAATGCACATTTTTTTTGTT
>WOGN01009195.1:0-10933 GCA_015342105.1 Leptinotarsa texana | reverse complement strand
TTCGAGTTATTCAACAAATGTCATATGACAATAAAATATTTTGCTTATTCAGTTCAGATCAATTGTTTCCACAGTACCCTTGGTTTAATTTCGTTGTAATTTTTCGTAATTAGTAAATCAAAGTTTAACTGTTTGAAAAGTGCAGTAAAGAATAAATTATTGACTTTCCATTGATATTGTTTTTTAATTATGCTCATGCACAAGCTATTTCGCAAAAAGTAGAAATAAAGTGAAATATTTATCTGTTTTCAAAAACTGTATTAACTTTGCATCATTTTTGGCATAATTTTTTATGGTGTTTTAAATTTTTGCGAAATGAGTTGTATTTAGAATTGAAAATGCGTTGGAAAGATAAGTTAGGCATAAAGCACTAACTTTGTTGAGGTTTTGCTAAATTTGTAAAAAAAACTAAATTTGTACTAAAGAGCTAAAAATTGGTATATGGGTAGAAAAATGAAAAAACAATAATCTTTTCTCTTTGCCGATTTTCAAAATTTCGAGCAATAACTGCTTTTCTGAACATTTCTGAAGAAAAATCACTTGATCGCTCATATACATGTCGTTTGGCATAATTTTTAAAACACTTGGCAACTATGTTTACCGGCAATTTATAGCGTATGTTGATTCTAAGAAACAAAAATGCGAAAGCGATGCCAACTATTCAAAATGAGAGTTTTAAATGCGATGCAATAATTCAGATGACGAAAATGCAGAATTTATTAAAAACTGACAACTTTTTTCAATAGAAAACAAAGTAATCCTGGTTCGAAATGGCCAAAAAAATGTAAGTTTAAAATACAAATGATATAGCGAAAGTACATAAATGGTGTTATCAGTGGACTGTAATTTTAATTGTAATTGATTTCGATACGAGAGCATCAAAGTTACCTGATAGTTGGAGTTTTCCTCTTGGATAAGCTGCAATGGGTTTTCTCAGGAGCTCCATGGAATGTTTTCCAGCTAACTTAACTGTTGATGCATATACCCGTTGACACAACATTCACAAAAAGAATAAATAGCGGTATATCGAGGAGATAGCGAACGAGTTGATTATATCGTTTTCAAAACAGTGGCATTCAACTTCAAAATCATTCATAACACTAAATCTTATTTCTGGTATAAACAAAAAACTTCGAATGCTTGGTCTCGCGATACAGACATGGAACTGAAAATTGAAATGTTGCCGGTTTTCCGAACAATGAGATGATCACCAATTATTTCCGCCCTGAAGTTCACCTTGAAATCCTTCTATTGCATCCCTTGCATTTTCTATTGCATCCCTTGAAAAACTTGCCTTATCTATGAATAAACATTCACAAGTGAAATTGGGATTTTGTATAATTCCTTGAAAGCACCACGGACAAAAATCCAATCGTCTAAGAAAATCAAGCGGTAACCGTGCCTGCATCTGTTGCTTGTGGAATGCATACAATGAATTTTTATGCAAAACCTTTCTTCGATGACTGACAGTAAACTATGCTAATTTTGGGCAGTTGTTAAAAATTGATGTCCACTTCTTGAAGAATTGCTTTCTATAATTTTGGTGCCATTATCGTACCCGGTGTACCAGGAAGTTCAGCCTATTTCTTAAAATTTCCGTTTTGCGAAGTATACCTTGAAATATGATGATGAAAGTTCTTTCTGCAGGTACATCTTTCTGGATAGAGTCGACGGGCTTCTTCAGCATTTCCGTCTGCTCACCAGTCGCTTTTGTGTGAAGTTATGCGACTAATAATATATGTCTTATATATATTTTTCAACAATCCACACATGAAATTTTGTACATTGTGTTCAATTTTTGTTTATTCAAAATTAAAGTTTTGACTTTACTCTGATTCAGAAATATTCGTGACATTCCATGATGAATTAAATATTTGGCACACCAACGCGTTCAATCTTGCTGAAGTGCCCATCAGTACGTTGAGGACCGCTCCAGAGGAGCGAGGGTAGATGGACGATATGGGATGGTCTGAACACAATAACCGTGTGGAGAAGATTTCAACTCAGGGCACTCAACCCAGGAGGGGGCATGGGGAGAGTGAATCAGTTCTGGAGAACGCCAAAAACCAGCTGCAACAGGCGATAATCCAAACCATAGAGAGAAAAGCACGAGAAGTTTCAACCGTACGCTTCAACTTACAGGAACATCTCGCACAAGAAACAACGGAGCTCATAAGAATCAGAAGGCGCCTGATGAGACGATATCAAAAGACACACGCATCAAAGGACATGCGCACCAATGGTCAAAAGGAGCATGCACAGAGCCGGCAGAATCTTGCGAGAAGAACTGCGAGCAAGGCGAGAGAGACAATGGATAACCCGTCTGGAAGAACTAAACACAGAGGACAAATCTGCAAAGAGAATGCAGATAGCTCTTAGGAAGGTACCCCGAAAACCATGCCCACCCATACACGGCGAGCAACGAATCATCTACACTGATTTAGAGAAAGCGGAAGCATTCGCCGACAACATCGAAAGACAGTGCAGAGAGAACGATGTCCCGCTCAAAGACGAGTGAGAATAAATAGAGACACAGGTGGAAGCAACGTTACGAAGACTGAGACTATAAGGAAGGGACAACGTGAAACTCTTGGCCCCAATATCTTCCAAGAAAGTGAAAGATATCGTAAGACGTATAGCTACTCGAAAAGCTTTAGGCCCAACATCGAAACGTTTTCACCTAGTCCATGTTCAGCATATCGTTTTGAGAAATGTCGGCCACATTATCCTCCATAAACACTACTACACTCCGAACACTCAAGCTTATATACTCCAGATTTCTCCATCTGGTCAGCTTTATCTTTGGCATTGAAAAGGAAATATTAAATGCCACTTCCACATTGTTTTTTCTGAAAAAACCCGCAATTGTTTCTGTTCTTTTAGCAAAATATATTAGAGTTACAAATTCCTTGATTTCTGGTTGTTTGATCTGGGGGTATAGTAATCTGTAAGTTTGAGGCTTTGTTTTCTCTGAATAACTTCTGTATTGTGTATGCGTTGAAAGCATTATAATGTCCTATGTGTAAAATTATTTTAATTTCCCTATCTAAATTGTTAGCAGATAAAGGTAACGAGAATGTTCTGTGCAACATTGAATTGTAGGCTGCTAATTTATGACTGTCGCGATGGAAACAATCACTTGGGATTGAAATGTCTGTATAGCGCGGTTTTATATATACAGTTTATACATTGAACCCGAATTCATTCTGATTATGTCTAATGGTCAGGTTTAATAAATTAATATGTTTATCTATCTCCGTTTCAAGTGTGTTTCTATTGAGAATATTCATAAATGACATAAAATGGTTCAGCTGTTGTGTAGTACCTCTGAAGCAGGCGGGAATATCGTTTACATATATGTACCAAAAATTAATTTGATTTTACACAGGTCGGAATTCACTATAGTGGCCAAGCCAAAGTAGACCATATCACTTCTTTTGGAATTTCGGCAGCTCTCGATGTATGCCTAAATCTGAGTTACTTACAGTTCAATAACAAATTTTATGAACAGGATTCAGGTTCACCAATGCGCTCACTCCTTAGTCCACTTCCAGCAGACATATTCATGAACAGCTTGGAGACTGAAGTAACAACATTAGTTACATATAAAAGTGGTAAAAAACAGAAAGTTTTTTTTCTCATTTTTCATGATGATCTCCTACCACGTAGTAACGGCTACATCCATCAATTCAATTATTATTGCACTGAAACGAAAACATTGTTGTCAAGGTTGTGATTTTATATATTTTACTATCATTTTTCCTCTTCTGTTGAGTATAACTTTCGTACGCCACTGCAAGAGACAGTTTAAGGCAAAAACGTCAGTCATTTCTGAGTATTTAGTGTCTGCTATTTTGGAATTATAGTATAGCTCATCAAATTATATTCAAATTCCAATGGTGGCATTTCCATATTCATATTAAGTTAGAAGCAATACCGGCATAAGAAATTGAACGCAAACATCCTCTACAAAACATTGATCCTTCGGACCCAGAATATATAGCAAAAAATACTGGTCTTAATACTGCAAATATTGAATTGGATAAGATGAGGAACAAATGGAAATAGGATCAGTGCTGGTTTGGTCTTTATGAAAAATGGTATGCATAATTTGAATATTCCTGAGATAAAAGGTGTATGTCATTCTAATCAAGATACATACGTTAAGATAAATATGCTAATAATGTTGATAAAAAACATTTTGAAGTGTTTTGTAAAGTTAAAGAAATGAATTCTCAGAAATAATGTATCTCAAGAATATATTATTTTTCTTTACTACCTTTAAAAGGGCCTACGATTGAACTTAGAAATATAAAAAATAATACTAAACTTATACATTGAGTTTATTGTATAAGTTTGAAAATGTCCTTATGGGAAAAAACTGCAGTATCTTTAGTTAGAAATAAAAGTGGTAAAAAACACAGAACGTTTCAATTATCTTTCCTTCATTCCATTTCTTACTGAAAGGAATGAATAAGCAAAAAAAAACTATGAAATAGGATAGAATGCAATGGCATTTATTTCGCCAATATTAAACTAGTAATTACAATTACAGAACAAATGTTTTACAAGACAAAATGAACACAATGACTTACTGAAATATTCAACTGTTAGTGAGATTGATCACAGATGTCATCAATTTTTTGACATTGATTTTTTTTCTGCGTGAGTTTTATTAGGTCTTTCCTATTTTGCTGTTGCCATCAAAAACACTGCCACCTTCGAAACCGTGATGAAAGTGGTGGGATTTTAAAAATGTATTTACCAAAGAAACTAAAGAAGTTACGGTAGAGATATGACGTCACAAGTAGTAAACTATTTTCGAGAGTTCTAGAAAATAGATTTATGTCAGTTGTCAGTTGATTCATACAAAGGTAAACACGAAATCGATACAGTCAATACCAAATAGAAAATTAATAAACAGCATAAAGAATTATGCTTTTTGTTTATATAATGAGATCTAAACATCTTAACAAAACTCCAGTGTTTTATTAATGAGTACCTAAATCATAATTCATCTCTCCCACCAACCTTCTAAATACTATCAGTAAACCTGGCAACGACGCCCAATACTGCAATATTGACACTGACGAGTGGATAATGATTCATAGTCGTTCTCTGCTTTATAATTCGTTTCAACTGCATTCATAATTATCAATCTTTGTTCTTCGAATGTTTTATTTATATACAGGGTGTCACATAAGTACGTTAAAATATTCAAGTGACGTATTCCTGAGACAATTTTAAGAAAAAAAGTCAAAATCATAAGTTCCTATTGATTTTCATGTAAAATCTAGAGGGCGCTGCGTACACTGTCATTATTGTCATTATTCATTTCAAATAGCCCTAAGTTTTTTGACAGTAAACTTTTGGTATTTTTCATGAAAAAAAAATAATTCCCACACCTTTTCCAAGTAAAAATGGAACACCTCCTCAATAACGCTGGAGGTGATCGTTATCGAGATATTTACAATTTTCTATATCGATGCATATTACTTAATAGCCAAATTTGATTTCAATAATTTTTGTCACTCACCGCTTGCAAATTAAGTTAATTAAATCAAGTAGGCTATGAAAGTTTCTTTATAAAAATAGAAGTTCGCTGTTACATTTTTAACTATTATTTGACAAATTCATAGTTTGGAGTTTATAAAATGATTTTTTGGTACCATGCCCGACTTTACGAATGTTGAAATGGCTGATATGGTTTTTCCGTACAGCTTGGCTGACGGAAATTCAAGTGACGCCAGTCGCATCTATCAGGAATGGTATCCCCAACGCGTGACTCCTTGTGCAGCGACATTTGCGAATCTTTTTCTGCGACGTTCCGTATCTGGAAGCTTCGAAACAAATTCTACAGTAGGACGGCTAGAACTACAAGAACTGTAGAATTGGAGGGAGCGGTTCTCGAAGAAATTAGTGAACATCCAGAAACAAGTACAAGAAAAATTAGTCAAACTTTAAATGTAAGTCACGTGACAGTTTACAGAATTTAAAAGGAACAGCAATTATATCTTTATTATATTCAGCGTGTCAAGGCACGTGATTTCCAACCACGTATCGAATTTGCTCAATGGCTTCAAAGAAAAGTCGAACAACATCCGCAAGTTTTATCGAAAACCCTCTTCACAGATGAGGTTAATTTTTCAAGAAATGGTTTCATGAACTTCCATAACAACCACAGTTGGGCGGATGATAACCCACATTTGGGCGGAAGAATGTGGCTGTTACTGCATTTCAAGACAAATTCTCTTTTAATGTAGGCATGGGTAGGCATAATTAGGGATTATTCAATTGGGACCTATTTTCTCCCCTAATGTTTGAATGGAGATGCTTACCTACATTTTTTGGAACACGACCCTCCTCAACTTATGGAAGATGTTCCCATTGATCTCCGAAATCACTCTTGGTTTATGCACGATGGAGCTCCTGCTCATTTTAGTCTGATAGCAAGAATTTTTTTAGTTGTAGCCGTTACTGGGCGGTAGGAGATCATAATGAAAAGAGAAATGAAAATTTCAATGTTTTTTATCACTTTCAAAATCAGTAAAAGTGGTGAAATGCATAGGAATTTCCATTTCTTTTCTCATTGAACTTTTTAGACGTAGCATATCCCCAACGATGGATAGGAAGAAGAGGCACTGAGCATTGGCCTCTAAGGTCACCGGACCTCAATCTCGTCGATTTTTTTCTTATGGGGACAGCTAAAATCATTAGTTTATGCTAGCTCCATTGAAAACGAGGAATTGTTGAGGATCGCATCAAAGCTTGCTACGAAACGATAACGGGTGCGGAATTTTTTGATGAGGAGAGTAGAAGCTTGTATTACCGTTGGAGGTCGTCACTTTGAACAGTTGTTGTAATAGTTGTTTCGTTCAATTTTTATATGTTTATTTTCCTAAAGAATAACATAGTATTTTGGGGAAAAAAGTTTTTGGTTTTCTACTACTCCATCTTGATACAAAAAAAAGAAGGATGAGAGAATCTTCCAACAAAAGGAAGGAAATAACTCTATACATGGATGTGTAGATCATGCAAACAAGTAACTTTCAGACACACACTGAAAGAAAGTTCTCCTGTAACAGCTACTTTCATATAAACATTGAATTATACGAGAGGAAAAAATTCTTTCGGAACAACTATATGAACACTGAATTATACAAAAGATACTTTTCTTTATTCAGTTTGTATTTCAAACATTCGTTGTGAAATAAAAATCAGATATCATTCAGATATCTGAGTAGTAGAAAACCAAAAACTTTCTTTCCCAAAAATTAATCACTCCTGAAAAATATAACCCCTTCAATTCAAATAACATAGTACTTCTGAGATTTGTTTTTTACAAACTTCGAAATGTAGCATTTTCTAATTGAATAATTAAACCTGACATTTTTTTTTGGATTGAATTAGCAGTTCGATAATGCTCGGTGTAGAAGAAGTCTGTACGAGTATATTGCGTATAAAGTTTGATGAAAATAACTAAAATTGCAAAAAACTTATGACAAAAACCTCCTATGTTCTGAAAAATTTCAACAATCTGTATTTCGGAAACGAATCATTCTTCCTTAAACATATTGTAAGAAAAAGATGTTTATTTTGACGAGATCCACCACATACCTAGTTTTTGTAATTTTCTCAGCAACTCCACTCAGCGCCCTAGGAGCTAAGTAATATGCATCGATATAGAAAATTGTAAATATCTCGAAAACAATCACCTCCAGCTTTGTTGGGAAAGTGTACTTTTTTTACTTAGGAAAGGTGTGGAAATTAGGTTTTTTCATGAAAAGTACCAAAAGTTTACTGCAGCGCCCTCTAGATATTACATGAAAATTAATACGAAATTATGATTTTGCACGTCAAAAAATCCCCGGTTCCGAATTTCGTGCAAATAACTTATTTTTTGAATTTGAATTTCAACACCCCGTATCTCCGAAACGAAGCATTTTCGGACACAAGTTCATACAGACTGCTTTCTGCTCCAGAACTGCAAAACTTCAATATCTGAATGAAAATTTATTTATTGACATAATCCAACAAAATATTTTTTTCTTACTTACATTCATTTGGCCTGATCCAGGCAAATATGCAACACAAGCTTTGCTTAGGCGTCTCCCAAGACTGAACACCTCCACTGATTTATTGTTATTTATTCATTTTTCAATTTACTATATTTATTATATAGATATTATAGATATGTTGACACCCGTGATAGACAAGAATATGTATCTGAATTGAATAAATTGACTGATTGACTGAATTCACTTCAAGTAAAGTAGACTGTTTAAAAAAATCAATTTTTTTAAAATATATCGAAAATATTGGAACGATGAACGATGAAAAAAATCCTGTGAAAGCACTGGCCCATTATATTAATATTAAGATATCCCATTTGGTAAATTTCAATTTTCCGTATGCTTAACATGGGAAAGCTTGTGTTTTAGAGTTTAGAACTTTAAAAATCATCAATGGTTCATCAAAAAGGCTGGACCGAATGAATTTCTTGTAAAATATAATTTTTTGATGAAGCGATGCGTTTCGAATTTATTCAACTTTAAAATTTAATTTATAATTTTTTCTCATTTTCTTTTCCAATTTTTTGACAAAACTATAAATTTCATTTGAATTGAAGGGGTTATATTTTTTAGGAGTGATTCATTTTTGGGAAAGAAAGTTTTTGGCTTTCTACTAATCCATCTTGATACAAAAAAAAGGATGAGGGAATCTTCCAAAGAAAGGAAGGAAGCAAATCTATTCATGGATGTGTAGATCATACAAAGAAGTAACTTTCAGACACAAACTGATAGAAAGTCCTCCTGAAACAGCTACTTTCATATAAACATTGAATTACAAGAAAGAAAAATTCTTTCGAATTTTTGTTTCGAAAGAATTTTTCTTTCTTGAAATTCAATTCTTTCTTGTAACATATAAACATTGAATTACAAGAAAGAAAATTCTTTCGAATTTTTTTTTCGAAAGAATTTTTCTTTCTTGTAATTCAATGTTTATATGAAAGTAGCTGTTTTAGGAGGATTCTCTATCAGTTTGTGTCTGAAAGTTAATTCTTTGTATGATCTACACATCCATGTATAGATTTACTTCCTTTCTTTGAAAGATTCCCTCATCCTTCTTTTTTGTATCAAGATGGAGTAGTAGAAGGCCAAAACTTTCCCAAAAATTAATCACTCCTAAAAAATATAACCCTTTCAATTCAAGTATTTGAACATTTTAAAAATTCTGTGTTACATGTTTCCCATATTTTTAAATTTAAAGCATGATTTCAATTCTTTCACATTGCCCGCATATAAATAATAAGCTTGATGTAACGGAATTAGCACTATTTAATTCAAAATAAACTTAGTTTTATATGCTTACAACAGAGATGAACGAGAAAAGAAAACGTAACTATATTGAATTACCAGCTGGGACATATCACGAACAGGCCCGTCTTGTGCGAAGTACCCCAGTTTCAAAAGAAAACGCTCTCACTGGGATAACCAAGACTCGACAATTTGAGCTGCAGCAAACAACTGGTTGCGAGAGTACCAACATTAGTTTTATCTTTAAGTCGAGCTGTACAGTTTCCCTCTTAAAATTAGAAAACGAATCTCATCGAGTTTGGTAATTTTTTTAAAAGCTTGATAGCAACCAACATACTTTGAACCCTTCTCTGATACTGATGTTTTTGTTTCTTGTAGGATAGTAGTTCATGAAAATATCACCTTCCAGAGAATATTAATTTTTGAATATCAATGAGACATTTAGAATATATTTTCTGGCTGGTTACCTGATCTAAAAAAATATATGGTTTTCAAGACACCAAAACTAACATTTCTTGCTGACATCATCGAAGAAAAGCAAGTTTTACTGAGCTTTGAAGTGAGCGTGGTTAGGTTTTTTCATGAAAAGTACCAAAAGTTTACTGCGGAAAAAGTTAAGGCAATTTGGCAAAAAAATATGAATGGAAATAGATTTTTATGAGTAAATCCTATGCTTCATTAAACAGCCTCAAAGAAGTGAAAGGAGGCATGACTCACACCAGATATACGAAACTAGCTAAGAATCGCCATTATGGTCAAATCCATAGTGGTATTTAAGTTTTACCTTAATCGATTATTTGAAGAATATAAGTAATTGAAGAAAATTTTGTAGAAAAACAGCAAAGATAAATTAGTAGTTGGTGTAGCAGATAACACTGATGATGTGTTTGTGATATTGATCAGCGTCTTATAATGATTTTAATCCTTATAGGTATGAAAATCATCTCTTCATTCACGCATTCACTAAATGAGATAGGTATAGGTACTACATTCCGCTTTTTATAAATAAAATGAGAAATTACTTACGTGATACCTATAGCTGAAAGTACCATGTCTGAGGAATCATGTAAAGAAGTATTTAATAAAAATATTGATTGAATACTGATACCTACTGTAGACAACTGCCAAAAATTTAAGTGAACGTTTCATAGTAATATGTAGCTTCAAAGAACAAAAGCGTGAATTGTTTTTAAAGGTAGATATACTGAATCGATAATTAGATCCTAAATCAGAGTTCTCCAAACTTTTTTGTGTCGTAGACCCCTTGCCATGTTTTTCCGTGTTGAGTAAACCCCCTACTTACCTGATATTGATTTCCTGTAAATTTCTAACTGTAGTGAAGTTTAGTGTTGAAAACTCAAAGTAAAAATACATATTAATTTATACATTTATTATTTGAATTTAAATTAAAACTACTCAAAATAAAATGTATCTGTTATGTAAAATACACGTAACAATAAATAAACATAAAATAAACTATAAATAAAATAACATAAGCAATAAGTCAATATTTTTAGTTAGAAGGATGAACCTGATGCTTTAATAATAAATTATCAACATTTGGCGTCAATTTTGTAAGGGTTAATCTTAAATCTCCTCGGCTAATGATGTCCAGT
>WOGN01009194.1:0-10934 GCA_015342105.1 Leptinotarsa texana | reverse complement strand
ACAGGAGGCAGGCAATATATGGACGTACAAAATTACGTCCAGAAGAATATGACGAACATCCAACACGGAACCTGTACAAACTAGTACAGGGAACGAGACTGATGGAATGGGTGTCACGAGAAGATGGGAGAATAAACGCAATAAGTCCAAGAGGCTGCAGTGTTTTCTGGAGACTTGGAATAAATGGGCAAGACAGGCAGCTCATAAGGTACCAAAAAAAATCATGTCTCCAAAGAATGTCATTTCATGGACTATAATTCAACTAAAATTTTATTAACGGAAAGAAATACATCTGATAGATTGTTTTTGGAAATGCCATTTATACTATAATCAAATAATTGCCTTAATAGAAGATCAAACATTGATCACTTCAATGAGATCTATGCCTTCCTATTAGACATTGACAAAAATTTACATGATTTCCAAACCAGTATTAATTCTGGTTTTTCACTAATATAATTCATAACACTTTGAATATATTTTTAAAAAAATTTCCAACCCTCCGGTTGCATGGGTTTACTTTTCTTCAACAACACATCTCCACTTGTTTTCCTCAAGACTAATAAGGGTGTTGTCAATTATTTAATCATTACAGCTGTCATTCTCAGTTGTTTGCTGTCTCTCTCTTCGTTCTACAACCACATCGCTTTTACCGGCAATCCATAATTTAAAAAAAAACGATTTCTAGTAAATTTTCATTCAATGATCTTCTTCATATCCAGTGAGGAGTTCAAATTGTATTATTTTATGTTTTCAATTGATCCATGCTTGTTAACTATTCTGTTGAAATTAATGAACAAAATGAATTTTGTCCAAGATAATAATGCCAGAAGTTCTTGGAAAATATTTCATTGGTTTCATTACTGCAGTTGGTTAATGGAGAAATTGATGATGCTAAAAGCCTTATGCTACCTATATGTTCTCCAAATCGAAACAGGCCAGAAGTTAATTTTTGTAAGTATTCAGTTGGGAATGCCTAAAAAAGTCTCTTATGAATGAACTCTACTAACTGTAAGGTTTTCGATGTTGATCAGGACAGTTTGCATATATTCTGCAACTGATTTCCTGATAATGAATGGATTTGCAAAGATTATGATATCAATTATTGATAGCTTTCAGAGCAGTTTTATATTTCGATACATCAAATGCATTTGAAAAGCCACAGTATAATATAAACAAATGTGTTTGTTATTTTTTTCTTTTTCCGATTGATTCGGCTGTTACTTGATGAAGATCAATAGTAATTTCAAAAAGTACACCTCACCGAAAAATAATAAAGACAAGACATCCAAATTAAAGAAATCAGGAGTATATAAACCAAAGTGTGGAACGTGTCCTAAGGTTTATAATGCTGGTCAAACTGGCAGAACATTTAGGAATTGAATTCAGGAACATCATACGAGCTATGTAAATAAGAAAACAAATTCAACATATTCAAATCATCTTCTTGAAGAAAATCATATCGAAATTTTGCACGTAGAAAATAAAGGTTTGAAACTGAATCATTTGAAAGCAATGGAAATTAATAAACTTAAAAATTCAAACATTTTAATGAATGACCAACTAGATTTGAATTATTGAACGTGTTTTCTTAAAATCCGAGAAAAAATTATCATTGATGTAGAAGTGAGATTGTATGCTTTAGGTAATCATAATTCAACAGGTACCTTAGGTAGAGGTTCAAGTAATTTTTTGAAGGTTGTCTCAATTATGGTTACCAGTAGTATATACACTTGAGAAAGATACTGTGCTAGCGAAACATGTTGTAATTATATTTTTCAAACACACATTCAATTTCAAAAACTAAAATTGAATGTGTTTGTATTTCATTTTAGAGAAATAACATTTCTATTATCTTTCAGTACACTCTTGATTACAATTTTTTTTAATGACAAATCGCAAGCATTACAGAAAAATCCTTAAGGCGCTCTCACAGCCGCGTCTGTGCGAACGTAGTGATTGACATTGGATTTTAATTACTGGACATGAAGTTCTTTTGGAAAAACGTCAGGAAGTTTATTCCACATAAACGCAGTTTCTCTAATGTGCCAAGTCACTTAAACACCTTCCGTGAAAGTACAAAAGATATTCCAGACTATCGAAATTGCAAATGATGGTTGAGCAGAAAGCAAAATTGTATGTCTTGTCATTATTCTTTAAGGTTCGGAGACATTTATATTTTTGTAAAAAACTGATGACTGGGTATTTGTGGCATTGTATTGAACCTGGTTACCTCCATCAATTCGAAATCACCTCTAGAGCCTTATTAAGTTATTGTAACCTCCTGCTGCCGGTGAAGATGTGCATCCGCAGTTGATGTCCTGGAATCCAAATGGAATGACGAGAAAGGTGTACTATGAATCATTATCAAATATTTTACCTTCGCGACATTTCTTGACAGCCAGTCTACTGGATATAATTTAAGTAATTTGAAATACGTGCTTTATTGCATTTAGCGCAACACTAGTCCTAGACAGACCCATTATGATTGTACCATGATTATCAGTATCACCACTACACAGATAAGACTAATTAACTCTGTAATTTTTGCGGATATGTCGTTGGAGTTGATTCAAACAATAGACTACGAGGAAGTTATGGTACAATTACTGTACCATTACACTCCACGATGGTACGTGGTACACCAAGTCAAACTGGGGTACGTGTACCATAATAATGGTACGGTTAGCAATATTGCGTTAGTACGTTACATATAACGTGTTATATTTTCAAAATTCACTTTATTCATGCCTCGTTTGCATTTACGCAGTAATTTTGATGGAATAATCATTATAATTTTCTACAATTTGTCTTGAATCGAAATCGTCGACATTCTCAAACGATTACTTAAAGTCAAAATCTGCAATTTCTTCTTTTTGTGCGCGATCAGATACATATTTTCTGATTTTTTGACAGTACTATATTACATTTTTCTTCCATATGCTTAACATTAGTTTTTTTCAAAATACTGAAACATAATTTATTATGGGCATTACTCTTACATTTGCTATTTTTCAATAATAAAAACCCCTAAATATTGAAAAATAATATCTTTTGAAATTTCTTTTTCTTACACACAAAAAATACAATCATCTGCCGCCCAAGATTCATAGTCGTTACAACAAATACCTAATAATTTGAAATTCAGTTATTTTGTAAGATTTCGCCAATATTTGTTTCAGATGTGTTTGAGCGGTACGTTAGTATAATATTAACTCATATTCTTAGACAATACAAAGGTGCGGCAAGAACCAAAATAAATTTTTACCTTATCTTTAAAAAATTAATCGAATTCATTTTGAATAACCTTGAACGTGAGAACCAAATAATCCCAAAGTCCTGTAGAATTCCAAGCGATAGGTATAGCATTCTAAAATGCAAAGCAGAAATCAATACAACGCATTTTTCAGTCGAAGTCAAAGATAAGAGAAACAATTTTTATTTTGGAAGCCAGATAATGAAAGTATGTTCTCTTGAGAGAAATTAGTTCGTTACTCCAAATATATACGTGATACGAAATTCCCACGTATTGTATATACTCCGGACGATTCATTTGCATTAGTAACAAATCCGAATTGTCGTTGGAATATTCCTATCATTTTCAGTAACTATTTGTGCATTGGCCTTTTTGTCTACTCCATTCGAAAAAATTTCACCATTATTTTACAAAAATGCGAAAGTTTACTTCTTTCCAGAGCCAAAACGTCATTTTGCAACAGATCCAATAGTTTAGATTTCACCAATTCATTTTCAACTCCTATCAACTGCTCAACTAATACAACTTGGTTGAAGTCTATCGAAGTACTATGAACATCTAAGACGTGAAATGCTAGATCTGCAACAGACATGTTGCATCATGAAGATTCTCCTCACGAATTGTATGTCCACTTCAAATATAAAAGTAGTTGATTCATAGCGATCCGAGTTCCGTCCCCCACCACTTGACTTCAAAACGACCTTGGAGCACGACTCACGACCTTCACTATGCAACTTTCAGATTGTTTTAGCTTTGACCTTGAAATATGTCATATGATCTTGTAGCCAAGTGATGCTGAAGGTGATTCAAGATCACTCTTTTCATTCAACCTTGATCATCATCAAAGTAACTTAAGGTCAACTCCATGACTTGACGCTTGACGATCACCTTCAAGTGTTTGTCGCATCTATTCCCCCACCACATTCACCTCATATGAGAGAAAAATCACCAGCTAGAAATGCAGAAATTTCAATTTTAAAGCAGATATGATAGAAGTTTTACTCGGAGAGATAACTTACAGTCTTGTAGTCCATCACCGGGTCTTCAGCTAAAAAGCTCAAGTTAAATCTCATGCCTCCGGCTCCAAGTGAGCAGATATGTAGCTGGTGTGACAATTGAACATTGAACAAATGCATGCACTGCATTTTCCCTGAAGCTGCTGAATTCCATCCAGAAAAGAGCCATCCGCCTGATTGGAGACACGAATATCACTTGCCAACTTGATAATCAGGAATATTGAAAATGTATCTCTCCTTTTTAGATACTTTCACGAGAAGTGTTCAAGTGACTTGGCACATTTGATTCCACCAAGAGCGATTCATCAGAAATACGCGACGGACTGTGGCTTCTTATCGTTTTAAGGTTATATACAGTACACCTTGAACTTCATTGAGAAATCTTCCATTTTTAGATCTGCGTTGATATGGAATGAACTTCCTGAGAACGTTTCTCCAAATGAATTTGATCTCCAGAGATTCAAATCTAACGTGAATCGCTACTTTCGAGGCACCACTCTTAGAGTATCATAAGGATTATAATGCTTGTATTCTGTTCTTGAAAAATATCCATAAGATTTTTTACTACAAAAATCAAATATAACACTTTTTTTCAGTAAATCAATGAACAAGACAAAACATTTTTGGTAATAAAACTGCCCCTTTCAATAATTTTTTTCTACAAATAAATGAACCCAACAAGAAAATTTTTGAGAATTAAACTCGCCCCTTTCAATAAAACAAAAATAAAAGTTAATCGTAAGCAAAGTAATCATGGTGAAATGGAAGCAAAGTACCATATCAATATATAAAGAGTTTGGAAAATGTTAGGAATGTTTGCAATGAAATTTACAATATATCTTCGGTCGTTGGCAAACCACAGCTCTGCGAGCTTTTTTTACCTTATATGGAATGCCATCTTTTGATATCAACATTTTTCTCATAGAATCCCATATATGTTCAATGATATTGAAATCTGGAGAATGCGTTTGCCACACCAAAGCAGGAATATTGTGGTTAACGAAAATTTGTGCACTACCCTTGCTGTATGTGGGCATGTATTATCGTCCATGAGTTGGGAATTAGCCCTAAGTATCGGTGCATATGGGAGTTTCAGAATAGTATTATGGTAGGTAATTGCATTGCACACAAATGCTTCTTGAATGTTGGTAAAAATCTTATCTCAATTCGTCCGTGAAGAGCACAAAGCTCCGTTCTTGGTGTTGGTGTTCTTGGGTCCATTCGAGTCTGCAGGTGCGAATCTCTCCTATCAATGAGGGGACGCTGAGTGGTCTACGAGATTGAAGTCTATACTCATGCAGCCTATTTCTACCAGTTTGGCAGCTCACAACGATATAAACGTGTGGAGTAGTTGATTTGCTAACTGAAGTACAGTTAGCTTTTGGTATCGTAATGCCTGCAACTGCAAAAAAAAACTTTTTGTTTCTTGTACGGCCTATATAACACCCTCTCACATCTGCAGTTTTTTTTGTATCTTTCCAAGAACACTGTTTCCAAAAAAGTCACAGTTTTGAACAATTAAAAGTTTGGTGGTCAAAAAGTAATATTTCAATTCATGTTTGAAATTCGCGCAAAAACGCTTGCAGGCGACATGACGCGCCTGTTTTTTTCATTAATATTAACGTGTTTCGGCATCTAATGGTCACTGACACGAAAACTGTGATACATTTGGTTACATAATAATATAAAACATAAAAATCAGATTAAATTCAACAGTCGACAGTCCTTGAGGAACTGTATCACGACACTGAGCTGGTTAGGTAGGCCGAGAATGACATCAGGTAACAATGAGTGAGTCGAGAGTGGCCTATTCTGAGTCTTCTTATAACCCTTTTCTCCTTTCTTATCATTGGGGGCAGGTCCTGCACAGAAATTATGGGTTGGATTGATAGTAGACTGGTGTTACATGTGTACACATGTAACTAGTGTTACATGTGTACATGTACTGGTGTACATGTATTCCAATGTGTTTGCCATGTTTGTATCATAATTTGTCAAGCTGCTGATTTCAAGTCTTGGTGTAGTTGGATTTGCTCCTCTGACAAGTCGAAGGAACAAGCTTGTTTCGCTGCTTGGTCTGCACGTTCGTTAACCAAAATTCCTACATGAGAAGATATTCACAAAGACACCTCTGGTACGATGGTGGTGGACGGTTTCGAGTATATGTCGGTTTTTGTAACACTGATTAACTATGAACACAACATGGTAATTAATAAAATAAATGAGGAGCGAAACGGAAACTATGGTGACTCGTTTAGGCACTCAAGCAAACTGATGACGCCTGTTAATAAGTACGACTATATTTTATCCATCAACAGTCGACAATACTTGAGGAACTGTATCACGACACTGAGCTGGTTAGGTAGGCCGAGAATGACATCAGGGTAGGCACAAATTGGAAGCGAGTGGGGTGACGCAGAACAGCGAGATTTTGTAACCCACGAAAACCAATAGAACAGCGCAAAAGTTCGTCTTCAGCATCATTGTCGGATTCTGATTCCCAACTCAATCGGACATAGCGGTACGATTGTCACTTCGAAACTGCGTTTGATTTGTGGATAATCACGCACGTGTCACACGCTAGGCGTGTGACACATGCGGCTCGTGCAGGTCAGCTCACACGCGCTCAATTTGCGCCTAGCTTGAGTGATGCGCAGTTTCTCATCGCGAGGAAAATACATGTTCGGCCAAAAATAACCTTATGAAATATGTGATTGAATCTTGCGAGATCTAATATATGTGTCTCTGAAGCCACTGATTTACATTTGTGAGTATCACTTATCTATTGATTGGACTTCTATATAATCATAAATGTACTCACATGGAAGTCTTGACATTTTCAAATGTTACTGAACAGAATTTTTTTTCGATACAAGAAACTATTCTGGATTCAACAAATCGATTCTACGCAAATTAATCCCTTGTCGCTTCAATAAACCCTTTTTTCACAGTTTGCGTTTCTTGTGTTTGATATTGGTAATTTCAAACAAGTAATGATAACAAGAAATAACCGAAGTTATCACCCGAAGACGATTCTGGATACTAATATAATCGAAACGTCGTGACATAACTTGGTTTGAAATCTTTTAATTTTTTTCAATTTGTTTTCATTTTGTTAATAATAATTTATAATCTTTATTTTGTTCAGCTTCTATTGATATTTCTATTTTATTTGTTTGGTTGTAGCTTGTATGTTAATTCATTGTAATTTCAGTTTTTTTGTTTGACGAAATTGTTATTTTCAGTTGACCTTATTAATTTTCTAATTGTTTTTTTAGGCTTTCAACTCAGTTTATATCAGATTAGACAATGGAAGTCCGAACTGATGAAATAGATCCAGAAGAATTTACTTGGTTGACGATGTAATCAGTGGAATCAGTGATAGCCAGGCAAACCAGTATCTACAAAGCAATCAGCCGTTTGCTGTAAAGTTTTCAGCCACCAACTAATTGCCCCATACCTGATCATATCTTTTGGAGGTGTTTGGGGGCAAAACACCTGAATTCCTCACGAATCCTTCGACATGTCCATTGGAACAATCTCGCTTTTTGTTACAATTATGAACGTTCCAGTTACGTATTTCGTCAAAGATAGAACCTGGTTATTTCACCTCCGATTCAAATGGAATGACCTTATTATTGAAGGAAAGTAGAAATAAATCATTTAAGTGCCTTTTCATGGTGAACAGGACTATCAGAGTTTTTCCAGGATTAACAGATGTTTGTTTCCTCTGGCACCAAATATGAACATGGTCCAGATCAGGTAAAACAATTGTGATCTCAAAGAATGTGCAGTATATCTAAAATCAATGTGAATCATATTTGCTTCGAAAATCACATCCAGATTCAGACTGAGGGCAATTATTCAATTGGGTTCGTGGTATGAGTTGCATCTTAACATGATGCTAACGATTCAATCCTATTTTATAGCCTACGAAAATAAAACAGTCCCAAGAATCTCAAGAATTCCCACAAAAGTGTTTGGTATCCTGGTTATTGCCGAAGTCGTCAAATATTTTTCTCTTCTCACAACAAATATGAAATAAGTAAACATCTATCCATGTTACTCCCCCGTAAGTAATAAGATTCAATATCGTTTTCATGAAAACGGAAATGATTCAGAAGGGAGCAGCGTGGACTGCTGAAATCAATCAATAATTTTTAATGAAGAACGATGCACTTCTAATATTTTCTGATTTGATTCATAGGAACATAATAGCGGCAAGAAAACATGGTAGGAAGGAATGGTTGATTTCTCCGATATTGAGAGCAATCTGAATGCGAGGGAAAATGCTTGTTAAGAGAAGAAGAAATGATATATGGAATTCTCATAATACTGTCTGAAAGGATACAGCATAAGGTGCATGATTGATTTGTTCGTGGACATCAGATTTGCATCAGTCTAGTCCAGAAGCTTGTGGGGAAGTAATGGAATGTATTGTATTGAAATTGTTGCTTTGGAATGGGAATTTTCATTAGAAAGGGGTTTCATTCTATGATGAGGTGAAACTTCATGGTCTGATTGTCTCATTTATTCATTATCGAATCTGTTTTGCCAGATTTATTAGTGATACATATACATGTTAGTATACAGAATACAAAGAATAGAATTAAAGGGAAAAGAATTGATAACCAAATAATATTGATGTACATTCTTTCATAAAAAATGGAAATCCAAGACATATATCTTTATTCGAGTGAAAAAACAGTCAATGTGGAACTTCATTTCAGATAATGTGAAAGACATAAAAAACTTTTTCATCGAGAAATGATAATATCATTAGCATGATTTTGAGTAATTTTATGAAAATGTTTCATAGTTGAAAAAAAACGGAGGCATTGTATCTAGAGTTTTGAAAAATTATAATAAGAACCGTTTTTTTGGTGACTATAACTTAGATAATAAAAATTATTTTGATTCCAAAAGAAAACACTGAACAAATCTAAACCAACTGCATTCTTGTAAATTCTATGTAGAAACCTTCATCGAAAAAATGATATTTCTCTGAACTTCTTTCCATTGATGATATTTCACTTTTGATTCGGGAAGTATTACATGTTGTCCAATCTTCAATTGTGAAAAAGAAGGATTACTGAAATTATTGCAACTGAAGGGTAGATAATGAGTTTTATCGAAATTTACTGTCAACAATCGATGTTCAAGCCAATTTTTTATTGATCCGAGATCAGTTTCAACAATACTTTTCAGTTCCTCCCAGCCATTCGCCTTGTAGAAAATAGCCGTATCGTCTGCAAATCCTAATATTTTACCTTTGCTTTCGATAGAGTACAGTCCATTCACATATATGTTGAAAAGGATTGGTCCTAAAACCGTGCCTTGGGGAACCCCAATAACAGTTTTTCGCGTGTCACTCAACACGTCATCAATTCTCACACACTGGAATCTATCAGTGAGGTAACTTCTGAACAAATTCAGAGTTTTGCCTCTTATACCAATATCCTCCAAGGATTTCAATAGAAGGTCTCCCCTACCATCACACAAAAAAGTAAAGGAGCCACAAATCCAGTGATTGTGGAGGTCATCGAATGATGCCTTTTCTTCCAATCCAATGATGTGGATAATTTCGGTCTGAATACTGATGAACAATCAAGGCACATCACGGAGGAGCAATGCCGTGTTGAAAAATGAAACTACCTTCATCATCCTGTTATTCATTTATCTATTTCTTATTTGACACCACCATCATTTGAAGTACATGATGTGAAGAAAACTATACTTATGTCATTACTAGCGTTTTGATGGTGTTATGTATATTTGAAGCGAAAGTCCATTGTGTAGTTATCAGTTTATATAATATTATATCACCAACTCGCTTCGTTAATTTGCTTTCCTCGAGAACGGCAAAACTCTTTCTGTCGACGACATCAAATAAATATAATGAATCGGACGTGCTGGAACATTGATTTAACCCGTTATCCAACATGGCCGTAACATACTTTCCCACTTACCTTTTATATCGTTCACTTCTCTGAAAACGTTCTCCAATGTCTCTTGAAAATGTTTATAGTTGTCAGCGTTGCCGTCCAACCATATATCTCTGAAGGAATTATTGCAAATATTACTATTGTTTGGCATGCGTTTATCGTTGTACCTAATTATGTTGTCAGTGGATTCGTGTAAGAAGTGGGAGATCTGAAAAATAATAAATACATTCGATTTTATGAGGCTTGTATGTAATTAACTTCGTTAATGAAGTGAAACGTTTTCAATTTTCCATGAGTTTAGTTTTTCAAATACCATACTTCGTTCAGTATTATCTGACAGTAAAAGAATTGGAAGAATGCAAACATGTCGCTACATCAAAGAAAGCAACATAATCGTCTCAAGCAAATAGCACTGCAATTCACCCACAAAATTACTGAGATATGTCTACCTTCTATATCCCTTGAGGACGCCGCTAACGAGCCATTTAAATAGGTATATAGAAATATAAATAGTTTTATTCGTCACTGAAATTTTCACACATACATAATTACAAGACTAAATACGTGAGAAAACTTATTGGACTAGTCAAAAGTAAAAACGCTAAAAGCAAAAAAAAATGTTTGATCTTGAACAAACTTAAAAGAGAAGACTACATGTATAAAATAAACTAAGTCATTTATCTAAGCACTAAAAGCAAGAAATTCATCCATACTGTA
>WOGN01009193.1:0-10935 GCA_015342105.1 Leptinotarsa texana | reverse complement strand
AAGACCTTTAAAACAAGGAGCCACTCGACCTACTTTCCTTATCTAAATAAGGGTCGTCGGACCCTACAAAAAATCTGATTAGTCTGAAAGGTGTTCCCCTTTAATTAGAAATCGACGTGTCCGAGCTTTTTTTTAAAATATTACTTTTTATATTCAAAAACGGCTCTGTTGAGTTTTCGTTGTTACACACTGTATTATTGTTGTAATTTATTTTGGCTCACCATATAGATGTTTAGAAGAGCAATGTCAAACTTCGAGAGAAATGTCATAGAGATTGTTTCTTTCTTTTGTATTGTAAGTATTCTGTTCTATACTTGTACAGAACTTTTGAAATAACCTAATATTACGGTTCATAACTGTTTTTTTTTCTATCAAAAACCTGCAATGTAATGCGATGAAAAAAAATGAAAATCATCTATGTGAAGCTGATATCTGCTGCAGAGAGCAGAATCTAGTCAAACTGTGGTCTTTGTATCATTTCAACAATCTTTCCAATTCTAGGTCTAAATCTTGCAAGAAAGAGCTCTGGAGCCAAATTAATGCGGCATTGCAGGCTAACACTAAATGACAAAGGCCTGAATTAGGAGGCCAAGGTAGTTATAGTTATCTCAGAGTTTTGTCGGATGGAGCAGACGAGATGGAACAAGCTGCAACACCGCCTCGTCTACACCTGTGCCAGTTTCAAACTGCGGATCTCACTATCGCTCATCCGATATATTTAACACCTGCTCATCCACTTCTACCGCACGATGTCATCGTCAACGAACAATCCCCTAATGTAGCATGGGTGCCGTGTTCTAATGATTCTTCTCCGCCCAGCAGTTGATTTAAACGTGCATAAGTCAACTACGACGATTTTAGAAAGATGAAAATTTGGGTTCCATCTTTAGAAGGCAAGTGAGGTTTTTAAATTGTAGGTAGTTAGTTTTTATTATCAATTTTTATTTCGAATAAAAAAAATCTTCAATGAAAACTGTTTCATTGATAATTGAAAAAATGATTAGTTTCAATTGTGTCTTGTCTATGATAGGAATCTAATTTTCTAATTGTTTTGATTGTAACCCCTCAAATTTTCAGGTGATTCATAATAACCTACTTGCTGGTAAAAAATAAACACTCCCTCCAAAAATGTTACTATTATCTTTGTTTGATTGATCACAAAATTGGAATAATATAGATATTGAATAACTTTTGATAATTGATTGGTTGGAGCAAATGAATTGTTAGAAGTAACTGCACTCTTCATAATGTAAAACTGTAATTTTTATTTTAAAGGGAAGCGCTCAGGTAATTTTACCATCTTTGCCTTCTTATAGGTAAATTATTACTTAAGTAGTCAATTTTCGTTTCACTTTGAAGTTGAATATTTTCTGAATACCACTACATTTGTATGTACATCACGTATCATGTTGAATTTTCTCGTATTAAGAAGTAATTTGATGTGAACACAAAGACATTGAATAAGTTTAGAAACACTCTTGGTAGTATTATTGAAGTTTCAAAAATATATGCCTATACATTGTCATTTTTGAAGGAAACAAATCGTTTCCTAGAGTATCGGTTGAAATACATAATTGATAATCAAGCATTAGATATAAGTGTTTTTATGAATGCGTTATCGAATGAATGTTTTTGTTTTTTTGTCGTTTCATTGTGACGTAACGTCATTTTATATATCCATGTATCAAAAAATCATTTAGCCTCATTAACAGTTCAATACTTTTTCACCAATTCTAGTAATTGATATAAAAAATTATTCAGAAGAGGAGTTACCTGTCACATTGTTTCTTGTTTAATAGAGTTTTTGGGGTTTTATCGAATATAAATCAACATGTTATTGAATATAAAAAATTGGATTTGAAATTGCGTCAATTTACAGTAGGCATGATGACAGATTTTAAAATATCTACTGTTCTATAATGTTGGGAAATACAACGTGTATCATATTGCCGCAAAAAAGGAAGGTTAAGTATAAAATAAACATACTGTAATTTACAAGTTCAAAATTCTCAACAAAACACATCAAAATGTTATGGAGTCTCTTGTGACTACATGTACACATACGAGTAGACTACATGTAAACTCTAAATTTCTTTCATAAATTTGGTGATGACTATTATTAAAAATGAATTCAAAAGTGTATCTTAGGAGTATCTTAGGTCCCACAGTAGTGCACTGTGCGATTGCAATAAAAACTCCGAATAAACTATTTGTGTTCGTCTTGTACAAAAAACAACACAAAATAAGTGGCTTAAACTTGCAAGACAGGATTCAGCCTAATTTTTGTCAAGATAACTTGGACGTAAGTATTCACCTAAATTTGTAGATTATAAACCAATATGAACTTTGTGGAGGATTAAATTCAATAATAAACAAACTTTTTTTGAGGTTACATTCCTTCCATCTCCCGTATCTTTCACTCTTGTTATGTAACCTTTTAGTGTGCACATATTTTCATCGTGTCTTAACTGTAATTAATGTATTGCATCATCACCATAAAATGCCCTGTGGACCTAAAACAAATAAATCAATGTGTAATGTGTGGCAAATACGTAGTTTTCGAAATATCATTTCAATAGCATAACCTCTAATAATAAACAACAAGTATCATTCAAAGGCTTTGGACTTATTTTTATTATTTGTTTTCGAAAGATTATTATTATACTCACATAGAACTTTTAACATTTCTAAACTCTACCGAATAAAAGTATTTGTTTGATGCCTGAAACTCTCCCAGCATCAACAAGTCGATTCTAGGCACTTTACCGCTTGCCGTTGTAAATCCTGGTTCCAAGCTTTACATTATTTCACTTCTAATATAACAACATAACAAAAGAAAGCAGTCACTGTAAACAGTATTGAGGTGTAAAGAAAATCAGAAAAATCTTGAGTCGAGTATTACTGTTATTATCGCTTTGCCTTTGTAAAACCTACGTACAATGTTGTCCTCATTTATAGCATAGATGCCTCTGCTAGGAGGTACCTGCATATTAATTGTCTTAAAATTAATTTCATAATATTGCCTTATCTACTAGTAAGATAAATATGATAACTAACTTTCTCTTGAAGATGATCACTTGGTAATTGAAACACGTCGAGGTGTTGAAAATAACGGTTTAATGCTGGGATAGAACTCCAGTAATATCATTACTACACCAAAGGTTCCAAACAGTGCATCACAAGTACAATCTTGCTCATAATAATACAATAAGTGCGTGTTTTGTTACTTACTGTCATCATTCCTATTGATTTTTCCTAAATGATTCTGAAATTTTTATATCCAAATTGCTATTATGCAGGGCTCCTCCATTTGTAATTTATATACAAACATATTATGATTTTTACACCAGCTACAAGGTTTGTTTTTCCATTAATGAGCTACACAGATGATTTTCTTGATATCACTGCAAATTGATCAGAAAATTGAAAATGAATATATGGTTGTGCTCTTTTTATATAAATACATGTTAATAATTCATTTTTTTTAGTAGTGATGCCGCCCCACTCATAAACAAGTATTTGGAATAGTAATCACCTTGTATTTGATTCAAATGTGGAGATGGATTTTCTAAATAAATGCCTAGATTTTTCGTTATATTCTATCCGCGTGAAACACTACAAACCAAACATATCAATTACGTATTTTTTCGAAAAAAGTCTCTTCCGGTATTTATTGAGAAAAAAAATAACTCCTGCAGTTACAAATTGTGATTGGGCCGGCTTCATCGGAAACAGTAACAAAATATAAATGATGGCCTGTTTTGAATTATTGATCTCATTCTGAATGACCCACAGAAACTTTTGAAACCACAAACCGAGATGGACTTCTTTCATGATAAGTTTTTTCATAAAACTTCAGGAATTTTTTTAGAAAATATCAGTAAAAATATTGTGCCTTGGACTTTGTAGTTATTCTATGAACTGACAAAATTTCTGACTTGATCGTGTAGGGATAAAGTAAACAATTGTGAAGGAAGTCCCATCCTTTTTGGTTTCACTTTAATTTAGTATCCGTTGATTTTCGTTTTAATGGTAG
Organism: Leptinotarsa texana; assembly: GCA_015342105.1. NCBI lineage: Eukaryota > Metazoa > Arthropoda > Insecta > Coleoptera > Chrysomelidae > Leptinotarsa > Leptinotarsa texana. Next base: position 6,899 of record WOGN01009193.1, on the reverse strand, counting down.
ATTAATATTTAGATCTAGATTAGATAGGACTTTTTTTATTGAGTTCGTCAAATAGATTTTTTTTTTCATATACACTGTAACATGTAGTTGATTTTTTTAGTGTAGAGTATGTATAACGTAATCAAGATATTCTATCGTAAATAAGTGTTGATGATCTACTGGAATATGATTTACATTTTAATTTTACTTGTTCAACTATTCGAATTGTGTATAAATATGTACTGTAACCACGCCTCCAATGTAACGTAATCATTATTATCTGCTGTAATAAGGTGTATATCATATTTCTTTAATTCAATTCACAAGAGAGAAATAAGGGCTGATTATAAAAAAATGTGTATAAAATAGAAGATGCCGTATTTGAAACAAAAACTTGATGTAAAAAAGCATTGGTGTTCTTATTTTAACAGTCTTTCCGTTTTACTAATCATGTCTATTGAGAAATAATATAAATTTGATTGATTCAAAATTTTGTTACAGCTGTAATTGTAGTAGAAAAATACAAAAGTGCTGAAGGGCCACATATGATTAACTGTCGATTTTATCTATATTGATGTTTATAATCAGCAGTTCAAACTGCCAATCATATATAATCGATAGTTTGAACTATTGATTAGTTATATAAGAACATAGGTTTCCATGGTCGGAGTCACTATTAAAGAGAACAAAATCAGAGCAGGTGGGTGATGATCATGTGAATCCTGAACTATCAAACATTTCGTTTGCTACTGCGGCAGACATCAGCAGAATCTGTATTGACTGCATGGACGAAGGTAATATCGCGAAGTCTCAGCAAAGACTGTCTCAGCTACGTTTGACAGTTCTGTTGATTGTAAAATAAAAAAATAATGTGGCCCTTCAGCGCCTTCGTGAGAAAATGATTTCTAAAAACTTTGCTGTCCTTGCTTATTCTTCATCGCGAAAGAAGGCAAATCATCAGTTTGCAGATAATGTTCATGTTATCAGTGCAAATGTTTCTCGCCTTACAGAATTGATCATTTCAGTAATACTTTCAATACCTTGAATACTTGAAATTATTACTTAAATGCATAAACATACATTTTCTGTTATTTACCCAAAGGATTTGAAAAACAAGAATTGTTTATCATCAACAGAACATGTTATAAAAAGGATTTGTCCAGTATATGGTTACATTTTTTGTTTTAAAAAACTGGTTAACTTACTTTATTCAACATAACTAGTGAAATTCAACATATACCTAAAAGAGTTTATCCCTAAAAGTAGTATGAATCATTTTGATAATAAAAAGACATAGAACATGCCACTTTTACATATGAACGTCAAATTTGTATTGACATTTTAGACAATTTCATGCCATTTGTCAGTGTTATATGGGGCTATGCACCTTTTTGTCTTATTTGGTTTGAAAACGGAAATAGCACTATGAGTTTCAGTTCTGTGGTTGAAAGGAGATGAGTTCCTTGTAGATCAAATTTATGTTTAATTATTTGGAAAAACTACTTGAGCAGTTGTTTAGTATCTGCTTTGATTTTGATGAATTGTTCAAAAAATGATTCAGTTTGTTGTATAACTTTTATAATGCCCTTCACAAATGATGTTCATATTTTAAAATGATCAGTCCTCCCACTATAGCCAGGTTAGTGTATGTATGAAATACAACTTTAAAAAAATCAACAGTAATGATATAAAACCTCAATCTGAGAAATAAACAAAGCTAAATCCATAGAGAGTCTACTATGTAATAGAAGACGATTGACAAAAGGAATATATTTGATTCTGATTGACGTGCTAGGTGACCATCTGAAGAAAACTATTTTCATTTAATTTTTTCCATTCATTACTCAATTTGTAGGAAACATTTATAAATATAACAAGTTACTAATTGGACTTTTGTTACCTAGTAACATTTTGGAGTGAACTTTTCATTTTGTCTTTTATTACAGTTCAGCAGATTCTCTTTTGATTTAGTTTTGTTTTTTCAGGTCCTGGAAGGTTATACACCAAAAAAACCAATAAGAAACATTGACTTCTCTAGAAAAAATGTCTTTCAGAGAATATATAATCTAAAATAATGACGATTAGTACCTCCACTTCAAAACAAGGCATCTAACAAACTGTATCAACTAACTGAAATATATTAAGATCTCCGAATAATATAGTATTTTTCAAGTTCTGTGAATAACTAGAAAATTGTGGGACATTTCAGAAAATTCTTGAATATATCAAAAAAATGTCTTTCAAAGAATCTAGGGCATATGCTTCTCGCAAAACAAAGAACCACGATCAAGAAGAACCTTTTACTTTTTTAGAAGTAAACGAATTAAAGTTTCTCATTGGCCAAAAGAATATGTAAAAGAATATTGAAAAGTAAATACCCAAAGAAATGTCAGAATTGAGAATTAAGCGAAAAATTTGAGGTTTTTCTCGAAAAATTTGTAATGAAGCCATTGAGAAGTTGAAAAGGTTAGATGGTTCATGTACTTCTAATTCAATTTGACAGATTGGGAATGTCTGAAATAACAACTTCTGATATGTGTCAATTATTCCAGTTTCTATTTGAAAAAGAATTAGAATTGAAGGGGTTTAATTGAGATAACTTTTTTCATTATAAAATACTCTACCAAAACAGTTCTATACTTTTTTGGCAGTAGTTACCTTTTTTTTAAATTCGGCCCCCAAATCTTGATATCAGTAGATTTTTATGCAAAAAGAGTCAGAATAATTCACCATGGCATTTTAATTGTTATATAATGTATGAACATTATGCTTTGAAAGCTGAATTTCTTAAAAACTCATACTTTTACGTGAAAGTATAGAACCTTTTTGCATGAAAGTTTATGATGAAAGAAGAAGTAACCACTCATTTTATCTCACTACTAATGGTTTCCTTGATAATGATAAAAATATTTTTTACGCATATGGATCTAAATTTAAAAAAACCAAATTTGCTATAACTCTTCAAAAAAATTTATTACTAATAACATTTAAAATAGATTTCTGGAAATTAATCAGTTGAATGCACATTTCTGAGAATTACATATTTCAGATTACCCTTCCATCATTTTTTTCATGTAAGTTCGTTACTTTAATTGATGAGCAATTTCAAGAATGTTGTTATTTTCAAACATATAAGAAAAATTTGTTTATTTTGACTAGATCCTCCACATACTTAGTTTTTGTAAGTTTACTATTTTCACTTGGAAAAGATATGGGAATTAGGGTTTTTCACGAAAAGTACCGAAAGTTTACTTAAAAAAAAGTAGGGGAATTTGAAATGAATAATGGCAGTGTACCCAGCGCCCTCTAGATGTTACATGAACATTAATACGAAATTATGATTTCCCACGTCAAAAAGAACCTGGGTACAAGATTTCGTGCAAATAACTTATTTTTTGCAAAAGTTATTTTCAAAAAATAAACGAAAAAATCAATTTCATCACCCTGTATCTCCGAAAAAAAGCATTTCCGGACATAAGTTTACATAGATTTTTTTTTCTTTCAATTGTCTCAGGAATATGTCATTTGAATTTTTTAACGTACCTATGTTACATCCTCTATTATCAAAGGCTCAGAGGCAGCAAAGTGTTCCTCACATCAGATACTACAGTATTGGTTTGGTTCTCGGGTTTCATTCCATTAGTGGTGGGCCTCTTCAACCGATAGAAAGACGGAAATATCATTATTAAAATCTGGCTACCTGTACTTAAATTTGTCACTTATCAGATGAGAACAACTAGAACACTGTCCATTGCTTTTGAACACAGCTTTTGATAATTTCTACCGCTTCTACAACTTTCTCTGTTGATATGGGGTCCTATATCATAACCTATCGTACCACTTCAGGTCACATGTTTTAAATTGTCAAAATAGAGGTGTCATTGGTATTCTGTACCTACATATGGGTCATCATAGTTTGTAACTAGCTAATGATTATCCAACCTTCAAAAAACAACTTACAAATAGAATTTATGATTGAAGAAGTGATTTCAACTATAAATTGTATTGGGAACTGTAAATCAATAATGAAATTATGTATGTTTTGAAAATTGTTTAAAACTATATATATAAAATAGTATTTTGTACAACGATAAAAATAAAATGAAAACAATAATAAAAATTAATTGGCGCTCCGGGGCGACTTCACTGATTCAAGTGGCGCATTTGCTTTATTTTGTTCAAAAAAGAATATGAATATTGCAAATTGATTGCTTTTCCTATGAAACTTCAGACAATTAACGTGTAGAATTTACAAACAATTGTATACATCAAATTAATGAACACGTACAAGTAGATATGCTACATACAGACTTAAAGGGTATTTCAAAAATCAGTTGTAATTTTCTAATCAAGGAAATTCATACATGTTCAGAAAATACTAGATCAAGGGCTTAGCCATGATCTAATCTGATATAAATATTGGATCCAAAACAAGGACCTTTCTTCTCGACCCGCGTTTCACCAACCAAGTTGGTGTCTTCAGGAGATGAGAACTTCTTCATGGTTGGTGAAACTCGCGCCTAAAAAGGAGTATTGCATTTCTGGCAATTGGGAAAGGTGCTTGTTTAAGATTTATTCTAAGCCAAAGGTTCCAGTTTTACCTTTTATAACTACTGGAGATGTTGGAAAATGAAGGGAAACCAAGTATTTTATCGTAATGTTTTTTCTTTGTCTCTGCTTGTTGGGTAGCTAACTGAACTTTAATGACAGGCTTTAAAACACTACACCTCAAATTTTTTGTGAGCTGCTCCTTAGAAAAGAGGAAACGTCCCCTCACTGGTATGTCATTATATTATTCCTTGACTTGAATAATTACTTCAGACACTTGCTTCATTTAGGTCGAACTCGTCATGGCCTGATGAAGTTATTCCTTCATAATTTTTATTTTCAGAAGAGGTACTTCAAACGGGGTTATTCTATTGAAAAGCTACAGCTGTAGTCGGCTACAACAATACAAAGGCATAGGGAAAATTCATATGTTGCCAGACCTACAAATTATATGTTTGCCAAATAACGGCTTCTAGCAGGTCTTAAAAATTAGTAGAATAGCCCCCCAGAAGTCACTCTAACACCTGGGATCAATATAAGCTGTGATGACCTTTCTTTATTCTCTTCTCCTCTCCTCTTCTATTCTCTCCTATCCTCTCCTCTCCTCTTTTCTCTTTATTCTCCTTTGAAGGAGTAATGACAGTCTCTTTGATCTTTTGACCACTTGACCTGTAACATTATTTTGAGGTGCAACCATCCAACATATAGTTGTAGTGGTGTTGAAAATCCTATTGGTTTATTTGCTTTTAGATGTTTCAGGCGCTCTTCGAAGGTTTTCCCAATTCCCATGACTTTTTAAAAGCAGATAGCAGCTTCTCCATTTGACGATCTGAAACTAATTCTGGTACTATTCCAAATTGGAGCGTTAAAACTTCAAATTTTTGCAGTATTTTGATTGATTGACTATCACCAATGTTAATGTGATGCTATACGGAATTTGTATGTAGGTTTCTGTAGATTGTGGTGGATTGCTGAAACTTTCTCTACTTTCATTCATTCTTTTTATAAGCTTTGGGTTATCGACATGATTGTGTATATTCTTTCATGTCTAAGCTTTTTCAAAATCTTTACTTTGGCTGCATGGTCTCAAAGTGATGGCAACCAACTAAGAACAAAATTACTCTTGTTGAATTAAGGTATATTCAAAATCAAGTTATTGGTGAAATATTGAAATAATAATAAATATTGTTTATTGTTATAAGTGTTATTGAGCAGTGAACAAAAAGTTCAATACTTCAAAGAAGGTGAACACAATATTCAATATGATAACATAAATTGTTTAAAGAATTCGATAAAATACCATCTAATAACTAGAAAATTATTCTTTTTGGTCAAAAAGTTTCGTCATTATGCCCATATTTTGACTGACAAATGATGGAATAATTTATTACTAATACAATAAAATGAATTGAAAATTAAATACTTTCAGAAGAGACCAGTTTTTGTTTTTTTAAGAAAGCTTTTTGGCTTCATTCTGTTTCTTCATTGTTAAACAAAAGTGTAGCATTTCATTCCATAACAAATTTTATGTAGCACAAACTGAATGGAAAAATTTAATTTTCGTGTAATTCAATATTCGTATGAAAGTAATTGTTTTCAAAACGTTTTTTTTCCAGTACTCACTACATACTGCTTTCAATAAAATGAAATTCTTGATTATATTCGACATGGAGATAGGTTATATGAGATTGAAATTATTCTAGAACTGATAGAATCTAAACAAACTTGGTTTGAAAGTGCTCTATCAAGTTAACATACAGTAAAAAGAAAAATTTTCTTTCTCGCGTGTTAGCACCTTTCACTTGGTACATTTATTACATAGAAGGACTGTAGAGCAACAATTTCATGAAATCATAGGTTTTATATAGATCAGTTAATATCAGTTCTAAGTTTAATAAGGCGACACTACTTCCCAATAGCATCTAAATTTGTCTGATAATCATTTTAAAGGCGCCAATTAATCCACTATCTCTTATTGCGATCCTCAAATTCACATACAGGTTCTGTGACAAATGACTGCCAAATTTAACTCTCCATTATCTTGGATTGTCTTGGGCTTACTTAAGTTGATGTGATCAAGTTTGTTTTTCATTTCATATTTATTTCTTCTTCAGGTCATAACTTAATTTCGACCCTAATTATTTGCAACTCTTAACCAAATCCATTTATTTCTCTATTTTTTTCATCTAATTCATCACTTGTTTTCATGGATTTTTTCCTAGAATTATTCCCTAACGATATACAGTGTCATCCCAAAGTATGCATCATATGGGAAACTTATTTTATTAAGTGTTTTTGAAAAAAGTTATTCTTGATAAAAAATTGTGCAACTCCTAAAACTAAACATGCACTAACAAAATACAGTAAAACAC
>WOGN01009192.1:0-10935 GCA_015342105.1 Leptinotarsa texana | reverse complement strand
GATCGGAAGGTCGTGTGTTCGATTCCCGCCTCGACCAGATATTTTTCTCGAGAGAATTTATCTGGTTGAAGCTGGAATGATTCTGCAACCGTGTTAGAAATCACACGTTAAAAGGTAAGACCTTGTTAGTCCTTAGCTCGCACAAGTTTCTCAGCTTTGTCTTTCTCAGAGTTGTCGTTTGTATGGGGGCGACAGCTGATTAACGGAAAAACATATTTTAAACAGATTAGATTTTGAACAGACAGATCTTATTTGAGGAAATATGTTTTCCATATCATTGAATTGATGTAAAAAATACTCTGGAAATATTCTCATAGAAACAAGACATTTTTGACAAGAAAAAAAGTTACAGCATTTTTTCGAAAAAAATGCGATATGTGCTTTTCACCATTGCGTTTGTCATAGAATTTGACCCTCAGACACAGCCTTCAGTTTTCATCTATCTAGATTGAAAACAGGAGTTTCCTTCAAAAGTGTCCAATTTAGCTCATTGTGTACAATTAGTAACGCTATATCAGAAACAGAATCGATAGAATATTTAGGAATTGTTAATAGACATCTACGATGGGACATTCATGTTAAAATATTGTCAGAAAATTAAGCCAAATTCAAATACTGAGGAATATCTTAGACACTAAATATTTAAAAATTCTCTACCATGCTTTTGTACAATAACAAATATGATATGGGATAAAGTGATGGAAAGAGGGTGGATGACTGGTGGATGACAACCATTACTGAAGTCAACTTTTTTAAGGCCTAAAATACGTGTGGCAACGCCTAAAAAGTGGTAACATTCTTCAAGTAAATCATATTTACGCACAGAGAGGAATTTTATGTCAAAATCAAGGAAAACTGGTCAAATTTGTCCAATTAGAATAGAACTAATATTACTGTTTTTGTCTTCAAGTAAAGGGAGATCTCAGGTACAGACTAGATGCTAAATATTTTGGATGATCATTGGAATAGAATTACTTGAATTTGAATGAGCTCATATGAAAGAAGTTTCTAGAATTTTGAGGTACTTTTTGCTTTAAATACATTTATACCAATCTTTTACTATGTATAAAAACGTTGTTTCACACACTAGCTGAATATCCAAGACAGGCTCAACAGCTACTGTACTAGTAGTACATGTACTGGATTTCGCTCTTTTTGATGACATTTTTCAGCCCTGTCCAAAAATTACGACCAAGGTGTCATTCGATTCGTATTTTTGCCTAGGAAAGGTCAGAAAACGAGCCGGTAAAAATTACAAATGTTATAAACAATTAATTAAAAAAAATGGGGCTTTAGTTTTTTCTTAATATCTCGAAAAATTTTCAAAATTTTGGAAATTTGAAAAAAGATTTGAAAAGATCAATGAATTTGCGTAAAAAAGGTCCCGACTCCCGAAGCGGGAAGTCTGGCTTCCGCGCGCCTTTCGTCACTCTGACATAAAAAATATTTAAACATATTAAATCTAAATATCAAGGAATGAAAAAAATCATGTAATGCTCGGATACATCAATAAACAATAATCCGTAGTCAAAAAATTTTTATCCCAATTTTAATGTTAATTATAAATTTGTCAATTGATAACTTTTTCTGAATTGAAAGTTGATATAAAAAACCCTATAATTATTAAACTAAAACCCTGGCATTTTTTTCCTTTGAAGTTATCCTTAATAGGCAAAAAAATAGATTACTATTGTAAAAATGGAAAAATTGTTATTTTCTATTTTTTATTAACAATTGAAAATCATAATTTTATAAAAAATTTATTACAATTTTTTTTTTAAATTTTTTATTGTTTCAATGTCTCATGGCTAAAAACTAATTAATAATATTTTTTTTATTTTTTACAGCTATTGTTGATAAATTTATAATGAACAACTTTATTGTTTATAAACAATTCGAAAATTTTTTTTGCATTATGTTAATTGAAAAAAATCATGATTTAAAAAAAATGGTTTCTAATGGGGAATATTCCTCAATTTGGGTTATTACAGGAAATGCAAGTTTGAACAAAATGAAGTAGAGTTCAATTCATGAGTTTTTCAAATTCACTTCGAAAAGTATTGAACTTGATGTTTCGAATGTTGGGTTTTAATTTTTAAAGGGATTTGTTTCTAATTCACATATTGGCAACAGCGCCTAGAACTTTACTTGCCATTCCTAAAAATATTTTACCTTTCATATAATATCAAGTTGAAATCATTTATACGTATCTATATAGATATTCTACTTTAAAAAAGGAAAATTATATTTATAAATCTACAATTAAGGCAAAATATAAATTATAGTGCAATAACACCTCCACAAGCCACATAAACAACAGTTGTTTTGTTATTTATTTATGTAGAGGAAGATAGCTTAGGTGCACAAAATGTTATATGTCACAGAATGTCTCGGAACATAAGTAAACAGAACAGCACGCCTCTGAAATGTCTTTGTTTGTCTCATACAACAGATTCATTGTCCTTTATTAGTTATAACCGATGTTACCAAATGGTGAAATAGAAACGAATCCCTTTGAATGTTGAATGATTTATTTCATTCCTCATTTTTAAGTATTTAAATAATTTTTCAAATAAAAAGGTTGAAGTGATAAATTTGAAATGCGTTGTTTTAGAGCTCTTGTATGAAAACTACATGATTTTCGTCAGGAGGAACATTCCCCATTGTTTGTGTTAATTTTAGTGAGTAATAGGGGGTTAGCCTATTCTGTGGAAGATGGCGCCACTTTGTCCTTTCCGAATATAAATTTAAACCTATTTTTGCATAGATTTTTTATAACAACCTTATCAACGGAAAAGAATTTTGACGCTTTTTCAGTGAGTAAACTTGTGAAGAGCACCGTTATTTTCCAGTTTTATACTAAAGTTGAGACTTAATGGTGATTATTTTATTGTATATACTTTAGGTAATTGACTAATTTTTTCAAGTTTTAAATTTACAATAAACCCTGACAATTTTTAAGCTAAAAATCTCAAATTTTTTTTCACTTCTTGGAACATTTCGTGAAAGCATTCAAAATTCCCGTTGGAAAAATTTAAAAAAAATTATTTTCCACTTTGTTATCAACAAACAAAGACATTAAAAATTGAAAAATTCAATTGAAACGATGAATAAATATGTATTTTCAAAATTTTCAGCTCTATTTGTTCAAATTGTTATAAACAAATGTATTGTTTACAAGATATATGTTATATATTCCAGCTACGATAAATAATATATGAAATTTTTTTGGTGATTGTTTGTTTGCTGATAGTTTACCGTTACCGAAATCTAATTTAGTTGAAAAATAGAGTAAGGCCTATTCTGTTCGAAATGAGCCCAAGAAAAATGTATTCGGAGGATTTTGCAGTGGGTAAAAAATAAATAAGAAAATAAACAAAATAATCGAGGAAAGATAAGATATTCCGAAAAAGTAATAGTTAGGTGCTCGAACTTTTTGATAAACGAACAGAGCGGTTCGATAAAATTATCTGCAGTAGCCACATAATTTAGGCATTTAATGTGATGAATATCATACTTATTCTACCAATGTTTTTCAGGAAATTTGGTAGTAAATTTCTAGAATAGAATAGAATAGCTTTTCCGCTTTCGACATCTCCATCTTTATAAAAAAACAGGAAGGCTTTTTTCCAGATTATATCCGAAAGTAAATCATAATAATAATAATAATGTCGTTTATTATGCATAAAAAACACATTTATGCAAAAATTATACAGTGAGTGTATGAAAATAATTATGAAAATACTTATTTGCTATCATAACAATGATAGAGAAGACCAAAAAATAATAGATCGTATAGTTGCTAACAGCTCTTGATATTTTTAACATTATTTTGGTCAATTTAACAATTTCATTGCATTAACATACATTGAATTTTAAATTTTTTAAATTAGCACTGAGCAGTAAGCATATGTGCTTTCATTTCTTTCTTAAATTAATGAATAATTGAAATTTTATTCAGATAAGAAGGGGTTATATAAGAAAAACATCCTCGAAATTTTTAAGTACAGTACCTAGGTACGTTGAATGAGTTAATTCTCAAATTGACCATATGCATGTCAGAATGCCTGTTTAATAAACTATATAAATAACCAGGTGTTTTAAACAAAAAAAAAATTATCACATATTGGACTCTGTACCTCACATTCAGCTACTTCATTTTTAACAAAAATGATTTGCATCTTTTCAATTCAGTTGATTTCTTTCTTTTTTCAAAAGTTTCTCACTTTTTATGTAAAAGATGGAGAAGGAGCTTCTTTCCCAAAACAAATAATATCTCCTGGAGAAGACACAGCACCATTTTTACTCTCACAGTGTCTGGAAGTCTTTCATTGATAAAATATACGTGTTGTTTGGCTAATAGACAACATTCGTTGTTCAGCTTAGCAGCACTGATGAGACCTACGCAGATCAAGAATGGTTAGGAAAATCCACAGTTCAGACATTTTTGTTCCACTCTATTTATTCAATCAATAGAGTGGAACTGAGCTAGATGTGGTAACAAAAGAACTTATTACTCGTACAAAGATCGAAAAAAAGAATTCATTCGACAATAATCAAATTGCTGGAACGCTTGGAAATTTCGAAAAGAATTTAATTTTGAGATATTTTATGAATATATTACCTATCGAACAAAAAATCGGTACACCCCAAATCGGACGAAACCGTGAATAAAAGTTCTTCAATCATATTCCGGTGATTGAATATTTGCAAGTTTTAAAGATTTCAAAGAAGGTATATTATATGATATGATTTATACATTTTCTTTTCAAGAACAAAAAACTAGCTTTTTCGGGTTCAATCAATACTCGAGAATGGGCAACTTGGCCGAAAATTTATCGTTTATGAGATCCGTATTCAAAAACTCCAATTTGAATGGCTCTGTATATATGACATATTTCGTATTGAATATTATTGGAGTTTTTTCCCAACACCAAACCGGTATTTTAACACCTCGACGCGTGTTTCGATCACCAAGTGATCATCTTCAAGTTTTTTCCCAACCAAACCGTTATTTTAACACCTCAAGAGGAAGATCAAATTAAACTACTAGATTGATCTTCCTCTTGAAGATGATCAATTGGTGATTGAAACCTGTGTCAGTTGTTAACACCGTTATTTTAACACCTCGATACGTGTTTCGATCACCAAGTGAAAATCTTCATAAGGAAAATCAAACAGTTTGATCTTCCTATTGAAGATGATCACTTGGTGATTGAAATCCGTGTCGAGGTGTGAAAATAACGGTTTGATGTTGAAAATAACTCCAGTAATATTCATTATTACACCAAAGGTTCCAAACAGAGCATTACAAGTACATATTTCGTATTGTTTCGATATAAACTGCTGAGAACCTTTATGTACCTTACTAATACTAGTGTTTTAAATTTCAGGACTCGTTACTTCTCGGAATCGGAAACTCGGAATCATGAATCAAACTGTTTCCTTATTGAAAGTCTCTGCTGGGTGAAATTGGGGGTATATAATTCCCAATCTGAAGCTCCATTGCGGAATCAAGTCTTGGTCCGCAACTTGTTAAGAAGGATTATCTACGCAATGGAGTGCGAACTACCCGCCCCTCCTAGTCAAATGTCAGGACCAGCGAACGGCACGAGCGATTCCAATGACCTGAATGCGGAAGAGATCTTGATACAAACTTGTCAGGCACTGGAATCGCTCAGCGATGAACAAATCCAGGAGGCCCTCGATAGTATGGAATGGGAACCGTTCTAAAGGGGATCGCCTGGTGAGTTTCTTTGATTTTCGGTGTTCTGGAAAGCTTTATTCTTCCGTAAGCGAAGGCATTAGTGAATAATGAATAGGCTTCTGGAGAAAACTACGAGGGTTGGCTGAAATGTTTCCTATCTAACAAAGATTCAAGACATTTTTTCACATATTTTTTTATTTTTCAACATAGTCTTTTTTAACTGTACCCACTCTTTTCAGCGACGTTTTCATCTCTGCAAACCGTCCATATAGTACTCGGTGTTTTCTCTGCCAAATAATTGTTAACGAAGGTAAAAGTGGTAAAAAACATAGAAATTTTCATTTCTCTTTTCATCATGATATCCTACCACGTAGTAACGGCTACATCCATCAATTTATATTATTAATAGTCTTAAAAGTATGATAACCATTGTAATGCGTCGAGCATAAACTTTATGCTTGTGTAATGATTATATTTTAATATGACTCTCATTCCACGATTTTGTAGTTTTTGTAAAGTCGAAATTTTATTTTGATCACACCCATATAATAATGTACTACAATATTCGAAATGAGGCTGAATGATTGGAAGAAACTGACAAATGATAAGAGATTCCATTAATCAAGTAAAGTTTCTTTGATATTTTCTTAGTTATGTATTTGAAGTGTGCATCATAAGATAAACAATTGTCTAACAAGAATCCCAGGTATTTAATTTCGGTTACAAGTATTCATGCATTAATTTCATTATCCCAAATTTCAATTTTTTGAGTTGACCGTTCAAAAATTGAAAGGGGGAAATTAAAGAAATGCACTGTATAATATTTAGTGTTGCTGGCATTTCTCTTCTCAAGATAGTCGATGAATATTACACCACGTCATCCCAAAATACCAGGGCCATAACCTTTCCAACCGATTGTTTTTGATTCTGTAGTGAAGTGATGGATCCATGTTTCATCAATGTCACATATCGACGCGAAAATCCTGGTTTGTTATGTTTAAACATGGCGAAACACTGCTCAGAATCATCAAGACGTTCTTGTTTTTTGTCAACAGTGAGATCGCGCGGCCTAATGTCATCTATGTGTATGCTTCAACCCTCTTTGCGTCTATTTAATTTTCTGAGCTGTTCGCAGGTGTGGTTTGGTCCTGCTCCCACCAACACATATCCAACGAGGCCTTTTCCGAAGAAACAACACAGAAGACAGTAACAGTCAATAACTACTTTCCTCTGTGGACCGGCATCCTGAACCTAACCTCAAACCGTGTCTACGACAAACGAGGCTTCGGCTTGGAAGACCGCAAGTATGTCCTCGAAAGAACCGTAAACGAACTTGTGAAGACGCTCATGATGCTCATTAATAAACTGAACGTATCTGTGAAACTCAAAGGTGATGATGTAGTTACTACAGACGTTAGTCAGGCTTACACAGCCGAGGCTACTAACGACTACGCGATTTTCCTGAACTTGGTAGACTTTTACCAGGAGATTTTCGAGAAAGTCAAGCCGACGATGTTCAGGAAGTGCATCTGCAAAATCGTGACGCATCTCATCGATAAATGTTTGAAGTACCCGCTCACCAGCGGATTCTATAAGCTGCTTTCCTTCAGCTTGAAAATCGCTAGAAATCTAGAGCTGTTCTCAACTCATCCCGACCAATATATTGGCTACACTGCCAGTGCGCATGCTTCAGGTAGTAGTTCCGACACCCATAACCGTTCATTGGTGTCGGCTAGAGGCCCGGACGTTGATAACTGTCAAACTACGCTGTCAACTTTTTTGGCGCTCCTGCTAAATAAAATGCCAGAATTCAAGGATGAGCTACTGATATCATGTCTGCAGGTTTTGCTAGGAACTCCTGCCGTTGTTATTAAAGACGCGCTTCCGTCGTGCGTTGTGCCTTTGATTAACGTTTTCGAAGTGGGAAAAAGCTACCTCCCTCTTGCTCGAATGGGACTGCGGACTTTGGAGTACTGGCAGGAGAATATAGAACCGGAAGTGCTAGAACCGATCTTGATGAAAATCCTCCCCAGTTTAGACAGTTTTTTGAGGAGTAAGTCTCTCAGGGGGTTAGGTCAGGGTATCGTCGAGAAGCGAAGGAAGACCCAGCAGGCTATCAGAAAAAGGAAGGTACTGCTGGAGGTGGAGCCGGAACTTGTGACGTTGCAGAGAGAGATTCTCTGTTTCATAGGAAGGCAGAGTTTGAGAAACTTGCAGGGTTTTATATTTTCGAATGAGAATCACGTTCGTAGCCTCATTTCCGGTAGGGATTCTCATCTGAGAGTTACGTTGCTCTACGAAGATTTGCAGTTGAATGTTCACTTGGATAGTTTTTTGCCGAGGATCATCGATTTAGCGCTGCATTCCAGCGATAGGAAGACTCGGATAACGGCGTGTGAGTTGCTGCAGGCATGCGTGATGGTTTTCTTGGGAAGAGGTGAGTTATAATGGTGGTATAATGTGTGAAATTTAGTTTTTCGGGCACGGACGAATTAAAAAAAACGACCTCAAGTCAAAACTTTGCTCTACTTTAATAACTGATTTGCGGTAATAAACACTTCTAGAACTTTCATTTTACTTTTGCATGCTGCTTTATGCATTCATTAGCCACTTACTTTTTTTTCATATAGAAAGTTTCATACTCACAAAAATGTATTTTTTGTCTTCAGATTTGTAATTAGCGAAAAAAATCAGAAGTGTAATTGGAAATTTCAAAAAATTGTAGCGAGTCGTCCGTAAACCAAATATTTATCTTTTATTTTGCTGTTGATTACAGCTAAACCGATGAGTCAATCAGGTCTCTCAGAGATGAATAATACGCTAAAAACCATCGCGATTCCTCTACTGCAGCTGGCCTGCGATATCGATCAAGTGGTAGAACAAATATTTCAACCGCTATTTCTGCAACTCGTTCATTGGTATACATCACCTACTCAATCAAGGGGCCCTCACACGGCAATCATCATAGATACATTGATGGTAAGAACTTTAGTTTCGTTCTCTAGTTGAGATGCACAGTGAAAATATTTCAGGAGGGCATTACGCATCCCACCAACTCCAGCCTGAGAGATTTTGCAGGGAAATGCGTGAAGGAGTTCGTCAAATGGACTATAAAGCAAGCAAACGAAAACAGCATAGCTAGAGATCCCATCAATATAAAAATTCTCGTGAATAACATGAGATTCTTCAGTTCTCACCCGGATTCTGCTAAAAAACTTGGCGCTGCCTTGATCTTTAACAACATCTACCGCGAACTGCGAGAGGAAGATGCTCTCGTGAGCATCTTCTGGCTCGAAATCTTACACATATTCGTTCTCAGTCTCTCTACGGTTATGTCATTCGAAGAAACCACCACCGTCGTTCAGATCAAGCATGCTTTGCGACACCTTGAAAGAGTATTCGTAGAAAAGCGGTTCGTTTTTCGAGAACACGACGAAAAACGACGAATTCCGAACGATTTTCGTTCAGGTTTGCTTCGTGACGTTACCCTTTGGGTTCTCGAACGCACCGGCAGCATGGCAAAGCATTGTCGCGACATGTGCATGGAACTTTTTTCGAGTCTCGCGCCGTTGGCTAGCGACGGAAAGATGAGCGTGCATAGTTTTGTAGCAAAAAACCTGGATCACAAACTCTCACACGTTTTTGACGGTTTGGTGAGCAGGTTTGGGGATTTGAAATCTGACGGATGTCACGTGCTCTTGAAGTGGTTGCAGGGGCTTCTAAGCGCCTTGGATGGCTATCACTTTATAGTCAGCAAGAATCTGGAGAGTCTCTGCTTCGAGAACACCGTCCTCTTCGGGGAAATGGAGTTTTTCTTGAAAAACTTCCAGTCGATTGAGATAATCGAGGCCCTTAACTTGATTTCGCACCAGACTTGGATCTTTACAGCCATGGATAGGGATCAATTTCGTATTCTAAAAGCTGCGTGCTGTCTATCAATCCTGAGGCTGTACAACTCTCTCTTGCGTGACGAATCGCTCTGCCAACAGTCTGTGAGTTTATGGGGAGGCGATTTCTGGAAGCTGTTGCTCAACGTGTTGTTCCATCCCCAGTTCTTAGGACTAAACTATGTTTTACACCCTAACTATTCCGAATTGCTGGAGGTCTTGCTCAACACTCTCCCCAGAAAGCTGGCGGGATCTAAAGTAACCGAGTTTAAGGTTGCTATAACTACTCTCATCGACAGAGAGTTCGACGCTACTGTGGATTTAACGAAAAACGTGTCGCTCAAACAAAGAAACGTTTTGAGAGGGATGGCTACAATTGCTGCAACCAGTTTCAACCAAATAATCCAAGTAGAAAGCTACGCTACTGGCTTGATAGATAAATTAGCTACAGCTTTCCATAAGAATTCCAGTGACGACGGGGCGGTTCTTTTCATTAACGAGATACAAGATACAACTCTCTCCTACGTCACTACCTTGCTGAAATTCTCTCTGAGACAGCATAACGAGTTGGCAGCCTTGATCGACCGCTTGCACGAGAAACGCGTTGTTCAGTGCATGGAGTTCACCAGAGAGACCAGCTTTGGCTTGTATTTTTTGAGTATTTTCTCGGAAGCGGTTTTGCCAGTTATATCACGAGATTTCGACTCGTTTTTAACTCTATCGCTGGCCAAGAACAACTTGGAGGTGAGTGTGGAACTGATTCGTTGTGCTCTGTCGTTGATGTTGAAGGAGAAGGCGTTTAGGAGTTTTTACAAGGATATAGTGAACTGTTTGGTGAATCATTGGCAGCCATTTGCTGAATACTTCGAGGCCGATGAGGAAAAAACGCGTGAAGGTCTGGAATTTGTCAAATTACTGGTGGAAATGAATAAGGGGAGTTGTAAGAAGATTTCCAATTGGTTGGTGAAGTGTTTGTTGCAGGGAAATGGAACTAACGATCTGGAGAAGTTTGATCTCTTGGTGTCGATTGCCTCAGATGATGCTACTGAGGAGCAAACGTAAGAATATCTATATCAAAACTCTAATTTGTTCGCCAATAAATTATATTTTTATCACAATATATCCCTATCACAATAACGCTACTTGGGTTTTCTTTTGGAAAGTGGCTCAGTTTTTTATCAACTTTCTTGATTCAAATAATAGTAACGGTGAGATTTGAACCTTTGGTGTGAAAGTTGAATAACTTTTTTCGAGATCAATTGCCCTAACACCAAACTGATATTTTTGCATTCAACGCGCGTTTCGCCAACAAGGTTAGCATCCTCAGGAGAAGAAAATTGA
>WOGN01009191.1:0-10935 GCA_015342105.1 Leptinotarsa texana | reverse complement strand
AATATTCTCATCAAGTTCATACCTCAATTGCAAAATTGCGAAGTAGGATTAGTTGAGTTGTGGGTCTGAAGGACTTTACTATCGATCAAATTGTTCTTATTGAAATATATAATTTTTGTTTTCTGTGCATTCAGCATCAGTTTATTGGAATGACAATATTTTTTCATTTCACTAATACAGAGTTCAACCGATAAAATCATATCCTCCATAGATTATTCAGCTATGCCAAATATGTCATCAGCAAAATTGATGAGATCAAGACGCCTATCGACATTAATTGGGAGGTCATTGAGATATAGTAAGAAAATCAATGGTCCCAGAATTGAACCTTGCGCTACTTCAACATCAACTGAATATCTTTCTGACTCAACACCCTCTATTTCTACAAAGAATTGCCTATTTGTTAGGAATGAAATGATCCAGTCAAGAATATTTCCTCTAATGCCAATATTACACAGTTTGGAAGCCATAAATACTTCCATGGGTTTTAATCAAGTATCTGTCAGTTCTATCGTATCTTTTAATATATTTGTTTTGAACTGAGGTCTAATTCTCAAGCAAGTCATGCGCCAAGTAATTCACTGTGGGGCTCTCATGTGCGCCATGAGCAGTAAAAGTATTTAGTATAATTTTTCTGTTTCAGGTCTTCATGCATCCAAGTTCTATAAACTACACTGTCAGACACTTTCCAAGTCCCTACATGGTTTATCAAGAGAAAGTGCAAACTAGTAAGGTGTTTTTCAGGGACTGCACCATGGTTCCTGTGATACCGTTAGTTCTCTTCTCAGGATACGACCTTAATATATCAGTTCAAAATGGAAACACCTACGTGGTACTGGAGGATGGATGGATATTGTTTCAAGTGGAAGAACACAAGGTTGCTGAGCTCGTAAAGTTGATAAGACAGGAATTATTTGACCTCCTTGAGGAGAAAATAAAGGACCCCCTATTGAATTTGTTGCATCACGATAAGGGAGAAAAAATAATTTCAACTATTTTAGGTTTGA
The DNA here is from genome assembly GCA_015342105.1 of Leptinotarsa texana. Lineage (NCBI taxonomy): Eukaryota > Metazoa > Arthropoda > Insecta > Coleoptera > Chrysomelidae > Leptinotarsa > Leptinotarsa texana. Next base: position 9,928 of record WOGN01009191.1, on the reverse strand, counting down.
TAAACTCCTGAGTGTTATACTGCCAAAGTTAGTTGTAAATAATACCTATTTATTTTTTTACAAATGTTGATATTTTTACGGAATGGATGTTGATTATAATGATTGGTTGTACAGAGAAATAATAATTAATTTTTAATAAACTGGAGATGGTTATAATAATTATCATCTTTGGCTTTGGCGTGGCAGTATTGTTGCATTTTTGTAATTTATCTCAAAACGATTATGGAGTAGTATTTTGTTATCTCTGTTTTTATCAAATAAAAATATCTTTATTTTCAAAGCGATTTCCAACATTTCATCCTGGTAGACAAAATAAGGTCATATATTGATGCCAGCATGTGCTGAAATACCAGGCAAGAAAGCATATCAAGAGACAGAGAATATGCTTTAGGGTTCAATAAAATACATTCTTATTGACGAAGCTTGCAAATGTGAAATATTTGTTCAAAATCTGTTTTTTCGTTAATCAGCTGCCGCACCCCTACGAACGACAACCCTCAGAAGTCGAAACTTGTGACGAGTTGAGGATTAACGAGGTCTTATCTTTTAAAGTGTGATTCCTATCATATATCAAGTTTAAAAAAATGGAAAGAACTGAAGACATGTATGAATTTCCATTGGAAACATATATAATGAGTTTATAAGTATATGTAATAGGCATAAAAATAAGTTAAATTTTCATTTTCTCAAAAAAATATTTATTTATTCATCAATTTCTATTTTGTCACCTTCAAAGTAGTTACCCTCAGATATGCATTTGTGCCAGCGTTTTTTTCAATCCTCGAAGCAGTTATGATGTGCGATTTTTGGTATGTCTTTGATCTCTCAGCGATGCGGTTTTTATCTCTTCAATCAATGCAAAACCCCATCATTTCATGGGTCTCTTCAATCTTGGAAACAGGAAAACGTCGCAGAGGGGCAAATCTGGTGAATACGGTGGCTGAGGCATGACGAGTGAGCAGCAAAACACAATCACTACAGGAAAATCCTTAAGGCACTCTAAGAGCGGTGCCTGTGCGAAAGTAGTGATTCACGTTAGATTTAAATCGCGAGAGATTAAATTTATTTGGAAAAACGTTATCAGGAAGTTTATTCCACATAAACGCAGTTCTCCAAATGAATGAGTTTGAGGTGTACTGAGTTGACCCTCAAAACGATGAGCAGTCATAGTTCGTCGCGTACTTCTGATATGTACCGTTCTTGGTAGAATCAAATGTGGCAAGTCATTTGAACACCCCCCGTTGAATTATCTATAAAAGAGACAAATCTACAATCATTCTTCGATGTTCAAGACTATTATTTAAGGTTGCACGTGATGTGTGGGTCTTCAATCAAGCAGGTGGTTCTTTTCTGGATAGAATCCAGGAGCTCAACGGTATGCTTAGGGGCAGAGCTCCATACACTACAACAAAACTCTAAAGAATGTGATACAGATACAGATAATTTATTCATCGTTGCAGTTTTTTACACAATGGTACAAGACTTATCAGACTAGTCAAAACCATATATTATTAAAACTCATAAAAACATTATAGAACTCACAAGAGAATATGAAAAACTCACATATATTTTAATAATTATTCAAGTCACAAAAAAGATTTGAAGCTTTATAACTTCTATTTAATCATCTGTGAGTGCTTTCGACAGCTGGCCGTGTTATCATCATCTAGGCTCTACTCAAACTGCAGTTAGTATCAACCAGTGAGGTACTCCTCTATTGTATAAAAAGCATTTTCATTAAGGTAATTGTTGATGTTGTTTTGAAGGTATTTCAATTTTTTTTATCTCGCCAAAGATTCTATTGAAAAGGTTATAACATAGAATTCCTTAGTATTTTGGAGAATTCTGTCCCACACTAAGCCTAGAGAATGGTAAGCGAATATCATTTTTATTCCCTGTTTGGTGTTGGTAAATTTCACTAGGTAATTAGAAGATAACGTGATGGTAAAGTTAGAATTGACATTGACTTGAAATAAGCTTTACAAGATTCATTATTTAGAACTCCCATCATGCATCTTATAATTTTCTTCTGAGCAATGTATACTTTAGCTTTATAGAGCATCAAAAGTTGCTGAGATGTGTACAGTTTTCTGGTTCGGAACAGTTTTCCAAGATTTTGAGAAGCAGTCTTTGCAATTCCAGCAAAATTATTGTGCCAAGACATATTGGTGTCCATTTTAATCCCCCAACAAACTTATCGAAGCAGAAAGGGGTATTGTCTGTTCTGAAATTATTATATCCGGTTCGGAGGCATTTATCTTTTTGGAGAAAATCAATAACTTAGTGGCATCGTCTGTTCTGAAATTATTATATCCGGTTCGGAGGAATTTATCTTTTTGGAGAAAATCGATGCCTTAGTGGCATTGAATTGAACCTTTTTACTTTCACCCCAATTCGAAATCACCTCCAGATCGTCATTAAGATATGCAGCCTCCTGCTGCTAGTGAAGATGTGCATCCACAGGTGCATTATCATGATAAAAAAGCCATTAATTGTATTTCCACAGTACCAGACGTTCTCATATTGCTTCTCGCAAGCGGTGCAAAACTTCAAGATAATCCTCCTTACTGACCTTATGGTATTGGCTGTCCTGGATGCTTGTATATAGACGATTGGACTTTAGTTTTGATGTCATAACCATATACCCATGATTCGTCAGTTGTTATGAACCTTTTAAGCAAATTTTTATTGCCGTTGACATTCAATAATTCCTGAATGATTCTCGTGCAACGGTTTTTTTTTATCTGAATTTACCAATTTTGAACGAATTGCGTTGCCGCATGCTTCATGCCCATAATTTACAAAAAAAATTGTATGGCATGAGCCAACCTATATGCCGACATCCTCGCTAACTTCTCTTACCGTGATTCGACGATTCTCCATAAACAATTTTCTTCACTTTATCAACATTTTCACTGGTTATTTATGTGCTGTACTTCTCGACCTTCTTTAAGTAGCTTGTACTACTTATAAACATTTTTCTAACTCAAGAGTACAATCACCGTATGCCACTGTAATCATTTCAAGTGTTGATATTGAAATATTTGATCCCGGAAAGAAAGTATTACTCCTATCACAAAAGTATTTCGCCAAAGTTTTCAATTTTATAAGAAAAATCTTTTCTGACAGCGCATATGATACATTTCCGAAAGGTTAGTCAAATGTATTATGTTGGCAACGATAGTTGTTAAGAGCTCGTTTTCTAAAACGTTTCTCCTCGTACCAAACTTAATGTATTTTCCAATATTAACGAAGTCATTTCCTTGTCAGTTATGCCTTGAGGAACGTTTTCGAGCCCACTCTGTATTAACAGGAAATTGAACAACAGCTAACAACAAATGGAGATGAATTAATAATAATAGTACATTAGGTGGGAAATTTCGTTTGAATCTGCAACTACTTTGAATATTAAATCCGAACTAAAAAATCAAGGTCATTGTCTCATTATGAATCTATTCAAAATACGACAAAAAAATGTCAGTATTCAAGGAATTCCATTTAATTTAAAATTACTACATGGTCTAGTCATCTTAGTAAAAATTACGTTGGTATCTCGGAATTTGATATACCCAGCTATAAACTCGTAGAAACTACATATGGTAAGGTGTACAGGACTATTAAAATCCAACAAGTTCAGCACCTCAGTAATGTTTATTAAAATTTTCTATTTCCACAAATATAAATATATGGAATATTTTTTTAATGAAACCATTTCTTTCTGATTTTTCATTCATTTAAGAAGTTATCAATATAAATTACATTAGAATTGAAATATAATTTAAGTATTTTCCTCAACAATTCTATAACTACAGGGGCAGGTAAGTTTTAATAAATAAATTGATACCTACTTAATAAAAACAACAATAAAAATTAATTGGGCGCTCCGGGGCGACTTCATTGATTCCAGTGGCGCATTTGCTTTTTCAGCTGCAGGAAAACCCGGAAAAACCCTCTGCACCACGTCATTTGAAGATCTTGATCTACCAATATCCTCTCTCTTATAAAACAAAATGTAGGATGTCTCCAGAGCCTCCAATAGATTCAATGCATCGTCAGAACACTTCGTGACACGACTACTGTCAAACTTAAACCAGTCCGTTTCGTCTTTCACCAAGGCGTAATAAGGACCAAATTCAACGCCAGAACCACAGTGAACAATGACTGCATGGATATTATAATAGTGATCTGCTAGTTTGAAATGTTCATCTATTTTAAGCCTTCCAAAGAGTTTTTTGCTTCCGTCAGAGGTTGAGTCTTGTTTCCTTATAACATTCAGTTAGTTTGGCGCATGTTTGGCAATAAAGTCGATCATAACCTGTTAAAAATTCCAATTTCAGATGATTTAACAATAATCTTTGCACGGACTGGTTATTAGTCATATTCGGAAAAGCTAGATAAAGTTCCAGAAATTCACATAAGTTTTCGCTACCTTTTGAACATTTACTACAAATGAAACAAGTGAGGATTTTTCCAGCAAAAGATTTACAAACACAAGACGAGATGGACCGTACGTAATCGTTCAATCCAGAGCGGTCAGGAGTATTGATTTTGCTATTGTTTTGCTCACGAAGAATATACAACAAGAACCCCAAGAATTAGGAACAATCCTCTTGTTGTCCTAACGAGTATCTAGTCGACTTCAAAGACTCCAGGAAATCGGTTGGAGGGAAACATGATACCTTCTTACGAAACTGTAGCTGCATGAACAGGTGTTTGAGTTTGATGAATAAGTAGGAAACACTCCCGTTCTCGTTCATGAAATTCTTCGTCATGAATACTTGTAAAATGCTATTCATGTAGCAAGTGTTTCCTAAACTATCCAATCCAATTTTCTTCTCTACATTTTCAGGACAACTCTCTACTGATTCGTAAGGAAGAACACGTTTCACAGAATCTCCATAAGAACCATTTCTCAAGCTGCGATCGATCCTTCCAAGTGAAAAATGGTTTCATAGAGGCATCGATTTGGTTCTTGCTTCATGAAGATCTTTCACTGAAAGGGAACCAGAACTTCGAGGACTGCAACTTCATATTTGGGGGCAAGAATGACCTGAGTCCACTAACCGCATTGAAAAAGAAGAAGGTGGATCAATCACTTGTGAATTAACCTTGATAGGAGACTGATGAATATCCACGTATCTCGGCTTGTTTCGAAGAGATTTCAGTTCTGTGCTGAAATTGGGGCAATGCATGAACTCATCCAACTCATGTGAAGGAGGAATAGTTCCAAGGATTGAGGCAGCATTGCCACGTTGAATAACAATACTAATTCTTTTATCAAAAAATAGGTAGAACTGTGATCTTTCATTGCTTGGCCTATTCTCCTTCCGAGTTCATGAGCGAATAACAGACTCCGGGCTATAAACACCAAAAGTTTCAACCGCTACTGGATGGAACAGATAGTTGTTTGGTTATTTTACACGGTAAAATAATCATTGAATATAATGTAACAGTTGATAAGAAATGAAAATTATTAATAATCGTGTATCTATCAATAATCAATACACTACGGCATACGGCGTGTTTTTGACCTGGGTTACCGGTTGACCTTAACTGATGCTCTGACCACGCGCTTTCCGCTGTCTATCTCGAAAACGATTCAAAGCATGAAAACATTTTTGGAGCAAAAGTTGTAGGGAATTTATTCCTCTAGAATATTGATTATTAATATCTATAGGAAACGAGATATGTTCAAAAATCGATTTTTGTGACCTGCCTTTGATTTCAATAGTCGCGTACATCCTACCAAACGTAGGTTTGGAGACAACTTTAAGACTGGCTGTCAAAATACAAATGTATACGAGTTCTTAGCTGGGTATCTCAAATTTCGAGGCGCACTTACTAAGATGACTGGACTAATGAAACTCGACTTCAAAAGAAGTTCAGGTGGGGTTATGTATCATTATAGATGTGAATGCATGCCGCGTGGTAATTGGTCATCGCTAATCGCTAACAACTATTTCGCAAACAATAAATTCACATCATTCGATTTTGACCATCATTAGTGCTCAGTCAATCAAACAAAAATCAAGTTACTGAGAATAGTGTAGCTTGATATTTGTATTGCTTGTCTAAGCGTTATTTCATTTGTGTACCCGTGTATTGTTTGAGCACCTGTCTCTTTTTAATTATGGGGACCTATTGGGTATTTTGTGTCTTGTTTGTTTTCATTAAGGTATGTATATTTATTATGCTAGCGATTTTTGTGTTCTGAAGTTTTTGTTATTAGTTAGGAATTTTGCAAATGCTAGGTATTCATAGTTTCATAGTAGCTGGTAGCCAAACACAAGTTATAAGAAAAAAATACCAAGAATGAAAAGGCGACGTTGTTAGAGTCAAAAATGTTTCGCCAGTTAAATTACTTATGCGTGCTCATATAATTTAGTGATTTATGTAATAACAATTTGAATCATACGACCTACCTATTTAAGTAACATGGTAACCAGAGTTTTGGTATAAACTCATCTAAAATTTAAACACGCACCATTAAAGGAATTTCAACTCATCAAATGTAAATTTGATACACTATACCTAAGTACCAATTTCCACATTAGAAAACGGATTCAATAGATGGAAAAATTCACTTCTATTTGGAAATTCGGTACATTTTCAGAATTCTTAAATCTATAATTTCGAAGCATTCCAGTATATGGATTGTGAAATCAAAAAGAAATTACGTTACAACAGGTCCGATTGTTTCGCTGCGACTGTAGAATACAAAATAAATATAGTTTAAAAAACTGAAAATCGCGCTTTTGAAGAACATCGAACTGAAAAGTTAAACATTATTTTTTTCAAATAATTTTAAAACAATAACCAATGAAAAATACGAGTATTGTTGTGAAAACAGTGACGGGCGCTTGATTTACAAAAAATATGGCCCAAAGCGCCCCCGATTTTTTCACAATAATAGTACTATTTTTCGTTCGTTATTGTTTCAAGCTCATTTAAAAAAATATTTTCAACTTTTTAGTTCGATGTTCTTTAACAGCGTGCTTTTTAAACTATCTTTATTTTTAATTTTTTAGTTTCGTATGCTATAGTCTTTTTAAACTATAATTACTTTATCTAAACTTTGGGATCAATCAGCCATATATTGTTTAGAAAAATGATCATTGATATTTCCCAGTTCCGGAGAGGGGGCCCTAAAATCAGCTACCAAGCCCAAGACAGCGGGCTCGCAAAGGAAGGTTACGAATAAGGCAGCAGTCGGACGTGTTTATAAAAAAAAAAACAATACTTTTTTCAAATGAAGAAATACATGTAAAGTGTGTTCGAATTATATCAAGAAGGTTACGTAGAGCGCCATCTGCCCGCGAATATATCAAGCAATAATGACGATATATCAAGGATGTTACGTAAAGCGCCATCTGCCCGCGAATAGACCAAGCAATAATAATGTCGATAATTCTGCCAAATACAGATCCCGGGCTTGAGAGAACAAGCAAACAAACATACATACATATGTGTTAATTAATAAGGAACTCGCGTTCCCTGAGGCTTCAGCACGTATTCTTGGCCGAGGAATCGTACCTCAACCATAGAATAGGAAACAATATTATGTGCCTCAGCCAACAGTTGTAGCCATCGTGGTACAAACACGGAGAATAGCTTGTACTGCTTCTATTTTGGAGGCTGTATTTTCGATGATACCAGTATCGAATCAACTTTCAAGGCGAACTCAAACTCCAAAGCCTTGATAATCTTCGTGCAACAAAATGGTTGAGTTTCAAACTCTTCTGTTTCAAATGTAACTCGTCATAGCTGTGATGAACGAATTCCCCTCTGCCAAAACATGGTTTGCAAATGTTGAATTGATATTCACTTTCAAAGAACTACTCGGATATTACAAAAAAGCGAAATGAAACTGTCTATGTGTTTTTACCACTTGTATTTACAGTAACGTTAGTTAGATACTAATGCAAATGGTAAGAGAAAGTTTTATTTCTCATTTTTCATGATGATTTCCTACCACGTAGTAACAGCTACATCCATCAATTTATTGTTCTCTTATTCATTGGGAAAAGGTGCTTTCCGTTTGGCCAATATTGAAGTTATGGGCAAAAACCACAAGTCAATTCATATACTTCTGATCTATTTGACACTGAAGTTTTGTCTTCATTGTTTTTAGTAAATTTGCTTAAAGCATCATTTATTCTGTAAGCAATGTCCAGCGATGACGATGACCAATTAACGAGCCATGTTATTGGTGGGTTCATTAGAGTATGTCAATGTTCTATGACGTTAATTATCGTTTATTGAAGTGGGATGGACTTGGTAAATGACCTTTTTCTCTCTGATAATTTTTACTGAGCTGATTAATATCGTACAAAACATTGATAACTACCCTGTTGTTTCAATACTAAAAATAGGGATTACTTACTCGATCATTCCTCAAGAATGAACTTTATTGTTGGCATCGAACTTTACAATGACCGTCCTCTTACATTATACTCTTTATATGCTTTATTCGATGAATATACTATGCGTATCCCAAAATACCTTCTGATATCAACCATAACCTTGCCAGCCAACTGTTGCGTCTATGTACGCTTTGGAGTCGATTCACCACGTGCAGTCCACTCAGATGACGATCGTTTTGATTCTGCTATGAAATGATGGAGCATGTTTCATTCAATCTCAGATAGCCACGCATAAATTCTGCTCATAATCATCAAATCATTGTTCTCTCTCTATTTTGGATTGTCGTTGCTTCCTATCTTCAGGCGCATATGGCCAATGCTCCTCCGCATAAGTTACTAGGCAGGTAGATATCTCTGTCCTGGGTCTGCGACTGAAAACACCAGAACAGGAAGGTGTTTTTGTGAACCAATATTTCCTTATCCCGGAGGATCCAATCCTCTCTACTCGGTAATCGTATTTTATAAGGCAACTCGTAGCTGACAGTTGAAGGCATAACGTCAGACGTCATTTCCAGAATGCTGTGACTTCCAGTGTCAACCAACAGGCTGTTGCACTCTGCGTTAAATTAATTTGTGCAATTTGCATGTATGCAGAACATCTAGCCTCTCTCTCCAGAAAAATGTGGAGAGGAGGTAGATCTAGAAGGATCTCAATGGCCGCTGACGGTGTGGTACTGATGGCACTACTGATAGCCAGACAAGCCTATATTTGTAAGCCAGAGAGCTTCGCTTGGGTCGTTTTCTGTAAAGCCTTCGGCCACCAGATAATTGCACCATAAGTGATCATTGGTCTAACAAACATCACATAATTCCAGTGGATTTGTTTGGGACCTAAACCCCAAGTTATACCACAGATCCTTCGATATGTCCATAGACACAGTCTGCTCCATCAATATCAAGAAATACAGCAACCGCAATCTCCTTCCACTCAGATGACGATCGTTTTGATTCCGGAGTGAAGAGATGGATCCATGTTTCATCTATTGTCACATATCGACGCAAAAATTCCGATTTGTTATGTTTAAACATGGCCAACCACGGATCAGAATTATCAAAATGTTCTTTTTTTTGTCAACAGTGAGCTCGCTGAGTACCCACCTTGAACAGAGCTTTCTTATAGTCAAATTCTCGCATGCCAACACGTTCTTTTGATATCTTTACAATGTCAGCCAACTCACGCAACTTCGCTTTTCGATCATCATAACGATTTTGTGGGTTTTTTATGCTTTCTGGTGTTAGGTACTGTCTCATTTGGATATCCACTGCGTTCTACATCGTCGGTGTCATCCACGATAGTTAGAATTCACTTTGAATCATCCAAATAATGGATGATTTTTTTAGGAAGTATAGGATTTGATTTTCAAAACAACATGAAATGTTTTTAAAAATTGAGTAAATCTTTATTGAAATCGATATAACGATCAATATAATTTAATGTTTGAAGATGATTTCATGCAAATGTCCGCGGCTCCGCTTTAGATGGCCCATGCGCAAGGTCCAATTTT